>CCAG010014833.1:0-16720 GCA_001077435.1 Glossina morsitans morsitans
AAACGTAATAATAAAATTAATAATAATAGCAGCAATAAAATAATCCTAAAACACTTAATTAAAAATTTTTTTATGTGTCATTGAATAGACATTTCCATCAAAATACCATTTCTATATAAGTGACAAAAATATATATATATATTAAAAAAAAAAAAAAATAAAAATAAAAAAAAAAACAAATTATATCCTTTCATGTGCATGTAAGCATAGAAATACAAAACTTGATTTTAATTAACAACAAATTATACAGAATATTTTTGTATTTTTCGCCATTGAATAAATGTGAAAATAATTAATAGGGAAACAGATGTTGCATGCATTCGGCATTCATACAAAACACACTTTATTACGTTTGCTAGCTAGCACAACAATATTTTACATTAGTGTATACAAGCATAGCATATGGATATGTAGTCGCGTGAGCGTATGTTACACTTATGCGTGTGTATTAGTAAAACATTACAACTTTTTGTTCCATGAACACAAATTGGAAATAAAATGTTGGCTCATACCCTGGCAAAATTGAGAAAGAGAATTATAAAAATTATATTTTAGAATTCGAACTTAGGGGAGAAAGGAACTCTTCTAAATAAATGAAACGTTACATATTGATGAAGGAGAAAAGCCGAAAACTCAACTTTTCTGTAAGCGTTAGTTCATTTACCAATAGGTTGCAATCTACCGTAAAACTAAAATCGTAATCGTACGTAAACTTAAAATATTTGACAATTTCCGTAAACACTTTAAGTGACTTATACCCTTTTCGTTTGGAACATGTCCTTTGGAAAAGGAAAAAAAAGAGATGGTGAAAAACCTCACAACGCTGCATCTTCTAATGCAAAGGCAAAGCATAAAAAAGTGACCTAATTTCTATATATACCTATATATATATATATATATATATATTTGTATATCTGTACAGATGCGTATACATGTATGTAAATACTTTTTTGGTATACAAGTTGCTACAACCTACTAGTAGCTGATGTTTTAATGATGATCTTTGCGTTTTTCAATGCCTTTTTGTTTCGTTTCTGTTTTTTTCCTTTTTTTTTTTTTTTTTGTGTATAATTGTTATTCTAGCTTTTCATAGAAAAATGCAATAATTGCAATATTTAACAATATTTCCAGCAGTTGAATGAATTTAAAATTTTAATTACGTTAACATTTCTGTGCTTTCACTACGTGTTAGCTTTTATCTGATTAGTAAATAATTGCGGCTAAAAAAATGAAAACGAAAACTTACGTATATCTAGGATCCATTAATCTTAAGTCAAGCGATTTTAGCATTTAGAGGGAGGTTAACGTAGGCAATACGAGTAGATTTAAATTTTTTTTTGCTTGAATTGTTGAGTTTTGTATGGCCCACCAAAGGATGTGGAATACAATCATTTTATCGAAACACTGGCAACGCATAAAAGACCCCACAAAATTTGTAAAATCGAATGTAAATTTAAGCATATCCATACGTCCGTCTGTGTTGTCTGTCTGTTGTAAACATTCTTCTGACCGCAAATGTGAAGCTATTGATTTCGAATTTAGCAAAAACATTGGAAGTTCTTGCACGCCCGATGGTATTGAAAATGGTCCAAATCAGGCGGAGGACGCGCCCACAGCAACACGTAAACTGAACTTAGCTCTGTTTTGCAAAAGGAACAAAAAAATTGGCTATTTGTTCATTACTCATAAACTACAGCAGAAAAATGTGCGAAAATTTGAACGCATATGCTGTAGGCGATGCTGTAACAGCTCTACAAAAATTCAAAAAACCAGCCACGCCCACTCAATTTGATAGGGTATCAAAATTTAATATTTTTTCAATAACTTTATACAAATTTGGAATGCACCTAAACATGTCCGTCTGCTCGTCTATCCATCTGATTGCTTGCACAACTGTGCAGTATTTGTGGTGCAGATTCTACCGTTACCGAAAGTCAAGATATCGTTTAGAAATTTGCAAAAGAATTTGGATATGACTTAAACTTTTCAAAGGAAACGCCTAAAACGCCCACAGGGTTATGCATCAAAAACTTTTCTTTTGAAAGTAGAAATATTCAACCGCGCCCATTCCATATGCTTGAAAATTTAGTTCTCTTAGTTTTTTTAGTTTTCTTAGGACAACAATGATGGGTATAAAAGATTCGGTCACGTCCGAATATAATTTTCTTACTTGTTTTCAAAAGCGAAAATACACGCTCAGAAGGAAGCTTCAGAGATTCCCTAAAGTATAGAAATTCTTGATCAGTCCGCCTGTCCGTCTGGCTGTCTGCCCGCCTGTATAATATCTGTTGTAAACATTCTCCCGTTCGCAAAAATTAAGATATCGCCTCGAAATTTGCAAAAGGATTTGAAAAGCGTCTCAACTTTTCAAAGAACACGCCTACAATATTGCCATACGCCTATGTGTTTTTTGCTTGTTACTACGATACAAACTTCCACTTTTGTTCTAAAAATATAAAACAATCAACCGCGCCCATCCAATGTTGGAGAATAAAAAAATGTAATTCTTTTCCTTTTTTTCAGGATCGCGATGATGGGTATAAAAGATTCGGCCACGACCGAATATAGTTTTCTTACTTGTTCTTCATTTGTTTCGTTCCTTTTTCTAAAAATTAATGTTAGTTACAATGTGCTTGTACCATACAAATAAATCCTAGCACGAAAAGTAAGCTGAGCACTAGACGCCAAGACTGTCGGCTCCATGTTTTCGTATTCCCTTTCTTGATTCGCTTTCCTCCTTTTTTATTATTTATTATTAACTTTTATAAGAGAACTTTTCCCACAATTCCCATTTACACAAGATAATGCCAGATGAGATTGAATTCCTTTATACCGTTGCAAATATCGAGTCCCTTGTACTAGACCTGTTGAAAGATATTTGGAAACTTAAAGGATCCACAAATAAACAAGGCCTAGATAATCTGAATGAAAGCTTCTTACTTTGTAGGATCCATTGAAACTATAGTAAGCGGACGTGGACACGGTCTTTCGTAAAATACCACAAAGCTTAGTCGTTCATGTACTATGCCTGGTTGTAATAAAAAAAAATATGAAGAGTTACCAGCATTCAAAAACATATTTGTTAGAAAAATATGAGTTCCCATCGAAAAAATACTTATATCGCAAAAAAATTGGGTGTCGCCCAGGGGAAAGAAATTTAACTTTCACTTTCATTTTCAAATGTTTCTTCAAAATAAGTGACAGCGAAAGCGAAAGCTAACTTTCAACTACGTGTTTACTCTCCCGCAGTTAATTGATTTAATGCCTTAGACGAAGAAGTAAGAGGGACTTACGCTATAAAATGGCAAATTAGCGAAAAACCAGTTTAAATAATAAAGAAAATTGCTTTACGTAAACCACCATACACAATAAAGAAAAGGATAACAAACGAATGCTTTCGTGTTTCATTGTTCATTCTTCATGTCGCACTGTTTTCGATATATATAATAACAGTGTTTTGGCGATCTTCGGCCTGTAATTCTAATGGAATGGGAAATCGAAGAGTATGAAGGTAGAAAATTGAAATAGAAAAAAATCATAAATTAAATTAAAATTTTTTGTAACTCATCCGCCAGCATGTTAACGAAAAATAAAAAGTGATTCAGTAAAGGCTTATAAAAATTGACTAAAGTAAAGTTTCAGAAAAATTTATTTAAAAAGAAAACTCATATAACAAGTTATTGGACTTAAAAATCTCACAATCTTAGGCCTCTCTACAACCATTTCGACCAAAAAAACGGAAAGTAGACAATCGTTGGAAATGAAAATGATTTCATAGTATTTTGGATTATCTATTGGCATTAGGCTGCGAAAAATATGATGAACTCTGGTTGTGTGCGCACCCCATTTGAATGGTTTCCTTCCACATTCTTCGTCCTTTAAGAATTTAGAAAACCCAAAGTTAAGTATTGTGAGCACCAAAGATTATCCAAGTGCTATGAATAAATATAGCGCTGGCATTCCTGAACCGAAAACGCAGTCTTTGCAAGAGAAGAGAGCTAGTAATTTATCTAAAAAGGGGAACCATTAACGATGGAAAACATTTGTACTGGTAATTGTAGCGCCGATAGCCGCGCAGGGAGTTTCTTGGCAAGCAGCAATTATTTTAAAGGAGCTTTGATCCAAAACAAAAAGAAGTCTTGGGCTATTTGTATTCTCCGGCCGATAAAGATAGTGATGCTACGTTAATTATAGCATTCAATTTAAAAGCCATGAAAGCTAACTCCACTCGGAAATGGTGATTATGCCGTCGCCATGGCACTCCTAAGAGAAGCATCAAGATCACCAAAAAATCTAGGAAGGGCAGACGTTACTACGAAAGAGCAAAACTGAAAATACAATTCGGATATGAAGGCGCGCAATTTCAGACGCATTAACAGCACTTCAATTTCAGTTCGCAGTAGGGCACTAAAAGGCTTAAAAAATCCCGCTTTACATGGTTACACTAACCGTGTCGACGTGTCAAATGAGGAACAGGATTTTCAAATACTTGAAAAGGAAGTACCTATGAATTTAATCACAGTGCTGATATCGGGAAAGTTATTGAGAACTTAAGTGTTTCCGTTAACCTAATAGTCTTGCGAGATACAACTCATGTGACATTTAAAGACTGACTCTTGTCTACGTACGAAAAAGGTGAAAAGGTTAAATGCATAAGGTACACGGAGTCGGGTTCTGAATGCGACAAACATATAAGCAACCGTACAGGAGATACATCCATAACAGTTCCAAATACATCAAGCTCTAAAGACCATTCTCCTTTAATTGATAATACAGTCCCTACTATACACTACTACAGTATTACTACAAAAGCAATGGATCAATCAATCAATCAATCAATCCTTTAAGCAAGCCTACGGAGAAAAGCAAACAATCGTCAATGGGTTCAACTCTCCGCCGTGTAGTGATGATATTGACAAAAACTACATATCTTTGAATGCAACAGGAGTTATGTTCGCTTACAATAACCACACTGTTAGTCCAAGTAGACGGCGTAGCTTAATGGTTGATAGCGGCATATTAGTAACTGAAGCTAACAATTCAGCACCACGTAAAGTTCGTATTGAAAGATGCACGCTTTGTAGCATGGAGACCAATAATTGTTAATTATGTAAAACTCTTTTTAGAAGATGAACGGGACGGGGTAATTGTTCGCCCGAAGATTCATTAGAAATCATTTGGATCGTCTGAATTTGTTTTTTCTAATATTAGTTTCCGTCCACTTTACAGCGTGGCGCTATAGCTCTGCTTAATTAAACAAAGGCTTTTCTTATCCGGTAAAGTGTTTTATTGTTTTTGCTTCGTATTATTGCCTCCTTCACGTTGATGTGTATTGTATTGTAAGAGACACTTGATAGTATTGGCAAAATAATAACGCACTTTGTTACTTACCATTAGTTCTAATTCCGACTTTAATTATAGCCTACAACGCCTGCAGCACAAAGATAGAGAATTTCAGACAGAACCACATTTTATTATACCGATTGTCTCAGAAAATAATTTTTCTCGATTCTGCCAAAGTGATTCGGCTTTACTAAGCTTATCTATTCGTTTGTCCGTCCGGTATTCTTGTATTCAATCTACAAGCGACAATTTTTGAGATATATTCGAATCGGATCGAGCTACTTTTTCCCAGTCACTGCCCAATTTCCATATACTGCCTTATTTTAAAAAGTCATTGCATGACTAACAAGAATAGGCGAAGTGGTCTATGGTATCTAATGGTAAGCCGTAGCCCACTACAATGTTTTTATTTGTTTTAATTTAAATTAAAATATTTTCAATATTCACATGTATGCCGCGTTGTGACCTTGAACGACGTTTTGAAATTCCTTGGCCGGGATGGATATTAACGCCGCACAACACATTAATGTTGCTGTGTGGCAGATAAGAAAGAGCCGAAAGAGCTAGTGATGTTCACTCGTAATCGAAAATATTAATCGGACAGCATACAATAAAAGATGTGAAATTAAGAAGGCCTCACTTATACGAAAATCACTCATGTCAATTATTTACTTGCACATTATTCTTGTTTCCTGTACACACATACCGTGTTTACCGCTTGCGAAGAATAATTGCTTTCGCTTCTTTATTTGTTTATCTTAAAGTAGTTTCTTGAGCAATAAAGCTGCATTGCCGGAGTATCCACAGTAGAGCCAAAAGTGGACTTTTGACTCAAGACAATCTCCAATGTCTGCTACCTTAGCAGATGTCGATTTGATGGCGTAGAGTACTTTCGAATCCAAGCCTCAAATAACAGGAAGTCTTTTTGTTAATGTGAAGCTTACATTACATGGCTATATAAAATTTGTCTTTCGCGCGCTAACACGAAATGAATGAGGATTCGAAAGTTTTAAAATTAAGTCACAGCGTTTGCAACGCATAATATTCGGACTTGAGTTGCTCATGTTACGACACAAGTATTATATGTAATGGTTTTTGGTAACGAGCAAAGTTACATATAGCATATTAGACCTCTTGATTGTTGGAAGTTCACTTTGAACAAAAATAATTGATATCTATTTCGAAATGAATATTTTAATACTTAAGCGCGATGTAAGCTCATATATAAATCCCTCAATTTTTTGTTAATCATGAGTGAGCCTGAGCCTGAGGGAAAGATGCATTTCAATGACCTCGATAAAGGTTGAATATTGCATCAGCTGATAAAATTGGAAAATCCCCTTTTTGGAAACAGTTTGTATAAAGTTGTAGTTTCCCGAACTCTTCCTGGTACTCATTGCAATCGTTTTCACAAAATTAATATACTCATTCCTCGATGATGACTATATAATAACAATAACAATAATAATAATAATATATGTGTGCTTGGAGTACTTTGCTTTTGACTTTTTCGTATTATAAGAAAAGTTAGTATACCGTTAACTTCCGGTATCAATAACGAAAAGCAATATACTTCAATATTTAGTTATTATACACAGGTGAATAAATACGTTAATCGAAAATTCCCAGAAATCTATTGACATCAGAAAGGAAAACAATCATCTGAAGAACGAAATTCGAAATCATCAAGATTTTTAGTAAAATAAATTGAATATGAATTTACAAAATGTGGAAACATACGTACATACTTCACTAGTACAAGTATCTTTTCAAAATTTAATCAGCAATTGAGTTAAGCTGTTTAGGATTACAAGAAAAGAAGGACGGAAAAAACAACGGAAGAAGAAATTTCTTTCATAAAAATTAAAACAAAAAAGATATTCCGCAGAATCCACCCGGATGAATGTTCCAATCGTTGACGAGATTGAACATTGCAAAAGCATTTATGAACGGATGCACGTAACATACTTAAGATAAGGATACGGGAGCTTGTTAAAAAAACCAAAACTTGAGTAAAAGGGTATTAAAAATAATTAAATCACTTTTGTACATGTGAAAATACCTCAGAAAAGATGCAAAACAAAATTGACAATAGTGTTAAAAAATTTATGACATGAGACAAAGAGACGCCACAAACATGAAAAAGCAAGAGAAATCAAATTTGGTCAGCGTTCATGTGAGGAAAAAATGTGATTGAAAATTTACAAAAATAAATATAAAACAATATAACGGTAACCGGAAGATGACGGGCATTGTGGAATATTTGTAGCTTTTTAGCAAAAGAAAAAAACGCAGGACAGAGTAAATCTTGACTACTCACTACACGGGGTATATATGTGAAAATGGCAAAACTTTTCCTTAATTGGAATGTTTTTAAGTATTTTGGTTGTCATTTCTGTTGAATTCGAAGCAGTGACGTAATGGTGGTGTTTCTCTTATCATCGAACATTCCGGATGAGTTATGAAGAATTTTCTCAAGTTCTGTGAAAAACAGAATATATTGTGCTTGGAGTTCTATTAGGAAACACAGCGAAAACATGACCAAGGATTGCTATAAGCCACGGCTAACGTTATTTACAGAGAGCCTTTACACTCCCTACTGCCTAAGTAAAGCAATTTGATTTTTACATGAAACCTTTCAGAAATAGTAAAACATGTGAGGAGTAGATCGACTGTAACAGCCTATTGCGAAGAGGTTGCTTGACATTTATTTTCGATATATTCTATAAAATATTTGAAAAGATTATTAATGTTAGGCTTATCTTTAAGTACAAGGAAAAAATTATTTTGGAAAAATATTAAAACATTACGGCACTGGAGTTGCAGTCATAGGCCAACTAAAGACATCACCGTAAGAGAAAGAAGAATTCCGATTGCCAAGAAGTTACGAAAGGGAAAGAGATAGAGAGTAGCCACACAGTCCAATGTGCGAGTGTGTTCGATAATCGGTAAATGCAATATCTTTACCGTCTTACCAGTCACTATAGATACGACCGAACAGCACGTGAGTTCGGTAAACACTGACCTGAAAGTAGCGATTCTCTTCTACTCGGTTACTCATGCATATGACGAAATTTGAAGACGTACATTTTTTTGCAGGCAAAGAATTTTTTTTACGTAAGTGCGAAGCACAAAAAAAATTGATTTCCTGAAGGATTTACAGTCGCTTTAAAAGGATATGTTTTTCCCCCATTTGTAAGATGTTATTTCTCACAGATTTCATCTTAACACCTATTTGCCCTTTTCGAGTTCTGCACGATTTCTCAACTCAGAAACTTATACCAAACAAATGATAAAAACTCACTTAACATCGGCTTTAATTGTGTTACTTGTACTTGTTTCCACAGCCGATTGGTTAAAATACGATTTTAAGCGAATTTCAAGACAATCAATTTGAAAAGG
This sequence comes from Glossina morsitans morsitans, assembly GCA_001077435.1. Lineage (NCBI taxonomy): Eukaryota > Metazoa > Arthropoda > Insecta > Diptera > Glossinidae > Glossina > Glossina morsitans. Next base: position 8,746 of record CCAG010014833.1, read on the forward strand.
CAGTCGATTCCACATATAATTAAGCGAGGATTTTGCTATACTTTCTGACTGACGGTCACTTTTTAATGCAAGACGTGAAAGTGAATCAAATTTATTGAATTAAATACGATCTCCTTTCACTCGTTCAGAATGCAGTAAATCAGCAACAAATGAACAGCTAACTGCTTTGTCTTTTAGTTTGGTTTCGTGTTTTAGATATGAAAAGCTCGCAACCTCGATTTGAACGATTGTTCCTTTGATATAATTTTGTTTGCCCGCAAGGTTTAGTGAACGGTTTGTGTCCATTCTCCGTCGAACACTGCCCAAGTGGCTAAAATTATCGAAGTTGTGACGCAATAAGGCCACGCCTTTATTTCAATATCTGAAGAGAAATCTAATTTATAAATTTTCTGAATAATTGTTGTGTTATGTTATATATATAGTATATATGCACACAATGCATATAAATTAAATTTCTCTTCCAGAGATGGCAATATGAGAGCGCACTCTTCGCGTTTGTGGTCTCATTCTTGTGACAGTATCAAAACCTGTTAGGTTGTCTCAGGCTTTCTTTGGTGCTACTTGGAGATTGACAAGATTAATATAAACCTAATCTGGGCGTTGTGGATAGAAAGTGCTTGGAAATCTCAGTTAAGTAAAAAGAAAAAGGCAAGAATTTCGAACTTTGTTTGACTCTTCGATTCGTTGTCGTTCTTTTTCGTAGTCTATACAAACACAGTTAATTTAACCTTTACGAAAAATTTAATATTCAAGAATTTAATCTGCTTTACACTTTTGCTTTGAAGCATTTGGTTCCTTTTGTACGCTTTCAATTGGATTATTTTTATAAAGTCCATTCAAACTAATGGCGACTTTTATTGTATTTACCATTATGTTTGACTCTCTTCGGCTGGCTCTTGCTCTTTTGGTACTCGTTTCGTTGGAGCAGCATGACGATGATTGCTGTGAATGCTGCAATTTCATTGCATATATTTAAAATTTATAAATTTCTTCTCTAACACTCACTTTTGCTTTTTCTTTCAAGCAAGTTAATGTTAAATGAACGTTTCGTCTGCAAAGTCAAGTTAAACACTAAACAAAACTTTTCGTACCAACAGAGAGAAAAAGAATGCGCCTTTACAGATAAACGAAAATGGGGAAAAAAAAGTTGATGTTTTTCCGTATCAGACTTTAGCCCCTACAATGGTCAGTTCTTCGTATGAATTCCCAACAAAGATCAAACTCGAGTGTGTAGCGAAATGCTAAAATCATTCATTGTTAATGTTATTCTTATTTTGAATTTTACCTCTGCTTTACAAGCATTTACACACGCTTATAACCAATTTCCTTTTCTTTTTTTTTTTTTCTTACTTTTTTGCTTTTGATATCCTCAAGTTTGTATTTCTCTAAAGTACTCTTGACAGAAGGTGAAAACAATTTCATGCAATTTTTATTTGATGACGCTTAAGCTAAATTAAACAAAAAAAAAAAAATAAAAAAAATTCGTAGAGAAAAAAATTGTTGTTTTTGTGTTTCCTTTTTTTATCGTCTATTTTGTATTAATATTTTATTATTTACACCATTCAGAATTTTGTTGAGCATATTAGGAGCAGATGAGAGGAGTTTTTTCACATAATATTTATATATAAAAAGGAAATTTTTGTAGCAAAAGCGTAGTGCTACGCTGTATATTTAATACGTAAATCCGTTGTTTACTTACTAAACATTTTGCGAACTAAAATGGGATAACAAAAGATTTATAAAAACAAATTGAAGAATTGTTATGAACAAAAAATACGCAAAAAAGTTATTATCGACTGTTTTGTTGTATTTATTGTCATAAAAAATGTGAATCAGATAAAGTTTATCTTCCACTTTATTTTTCATTTTACTGCATTGAAAGCTATTGCTAAGCAAAATTAATCCACCACGTCGTGACGTCCACCATAATTAATTTCGAATTGATACACTTAGCTTTACGCATGCCAATCTCCAAAAAGCCTTTCATTTGACACCGGTATTGACGGTGTTTTTAAGAAAACTGTTATCCCCATATCGTGGCATCTACCACAATTAATTTAAAATTACCACACTTATCTTGTCGTCTTCGACTCTCCAAGTCCTTTTATTTGATACCCATAAAGGTGGTTTTATTAGCAAAAATTAATCCACCAGATTGTGGTATCCGCCATACTTATTATAGGACTAACGCGTTTTCAGGCAGATAATATATCTTCGCTTGAAGAATGTATAAAATAATTTTCAACGTTCTGTTTGGTTTACCTTAGGATAAAAAAAACCTCAAGAAAAGAAAAAAGAAATTTAATCACTGCTAACTTTGTGTGGGCATGGCCGACTTTTTCCATTTTCGTGCATAAATGGTAGAGTTTTTCGAGATATAAATGTGGAGAATTTCAGTCTCCTACAATATTCGCCCTTAACGATACATTGCATTTGAATATCTAATATCGTTATCCTTGTTTAACTCCTTCAACGACCTCAAGGGCGAATTCTAGGATCCATGATTGCCTCGGCTGTTATTTGTTTCCGTACGAAAACATATCGCAGTTTTGTGCCAAATAAAGAGCATTATCCCTTTGCCCGAACGATATGAAACAAAGCCATTTTCGCATAGAATCTCAGACTCAGAAATTCACGGATAGTTCCTGGCGTGTCATCCACATAGTTTACGAGACTGAATTGCTTTGTCGGAAAGACGTTATATTGCGTGAAAAAAAAAATGGATTCTGTTATTAACTGTATGGTGAAATGGTTGATACCAAACGCTATCGACACCAATCAATCCATTTCATATCTTCGCTGTCCAAAATCCTGTTCAACTAGGAAGTAGCTACTCTATGCGATTTACTCAGCGAACTACAATCATTCCAATTTTCTTGCATCGGTAGGACAGACATTTGCTGAGGGGCACTCCACTGCTAACGAAGGTGGCCCGATGATTGATTTGCTTCAAAAGAGCGATAGTTGCTTGGGCATGCCATTCACAAGTGCCCGCACACGTTGCAAAAATGTACAGCTAATGGTTTGCAATACTTCCAGTGAAATGTTTTGGGCGGCGGGCCCACCTTCAAATACCCTGCGTTGTTTCGCTTTGTAGAGCTTTCCACCAAGGCTCTTAAAAATACTGCTCCTGATCCGAATCATTTTCCTTGCTTCGTCCTTGGTCCTAAAGACGTCGGTATACCATATTTCGTCAAAGTATCTCAAAAATTGCTACCTGGACATTGAACACAAGAAAATATGGACAGCCGCCATACGGACAGATAGGCGGGCAATCCCCTGCGTCTTCCGGTATCATAAAAGGTGGGTCTATCTCAAGCCATTCCACAAGGGGCGTAGTGTAAGAAAATGTATTTTCTTTACAAAAATTCCAGTTTCATATGTATATACCTGGTGCTGCCCGGTTCAATAATTAAAAACAGTGTAAAATGTGTGTTTCTTTTGCTACAGGTTTTATATTGCAACTATAATAAATGACAAGAGTCTCGTGTTGGGTCGTTAGTTTACATATTGGAGTGTCTTCTATAGGATGTTGTCGTCTGCATATTTTTAATACGAATACAATTAATGAATGGGGAATGAATGTCATCAGTTCTGCTTAAAAATGTTTTTGTTCAGATGCTTTGTAGAGACCGTTACAATGTTATTTGGAACTTTTAAAGAATAATTTGCAGTTATCCCGCTTGTCGTCTTTCAATTCAAGTTTTCTTCAAACCAATGGTGTTGATGAGATGTTTTTTAATTTTTTATCTCAAGTGCATAACTAGTGACGCTAGGACGTATTTATGCAGCTAACAATTACGGGAGTATCGCGCTAAAGTTAACGACCAACGGAAAAAGTCACGACAAAGAAAAATCAGGAATTAAAGTCATTTTGTGCAATAATTTCCATCACGAAGTTAAACGCAGTTCATAATAACAACCGCAAGTGTCAACACTAATCAACACACATACGCCCTCAACTCAAGTGGAATTTCTCTTCCTTATTATATTATTTTATTATTGGATCCATCACCGATGGACAGAGTTATGTTCATTTTGTTAAAACGTTTGCATTATCCAGAAGGACGCTTTAGAGACCCGATAGATATGATAATAGTATACGATTGGTCGTGCAGTTCCAGCGCTTCATTTGATGCGAAACCTCTTACCAGGCAGTTATATTTTGAAGTTTCGTACGTGATGACGAACTATAATATTTTCGTTTATACTTATAAGTTGTAGTGTCACCGAGCGAAAGCTTCGAGACAGCCGGCGTTATGCCTCCATTCTATTAAGCACCTGGACATCACTCATGCATTACCTACATCTACAGAGCTTCTTCAAGATATACGCGCGGCGCTCAGTTGTAGTGGTTGTGCGGACATCGGATCTCGAAAGTGCTTACATTTCTCCGTAAAGTTTTACACACTTTAACAAACTACTGACTATCATTGGGTACTTTTCACAACAAGGCATTGTATCATTGTATGCTGTACTATTATACGGAATTTTATATCCATCGTTTTTATTAGCGATGATAATGCGAACATCAGGTCGATAATGTATTAAAGATGATGATGAAGTGATCATGATTAATTGAAGTGCGTGGAAGTCTGCATATTTTTTATTTTGTATCTGTGTACGTGAGATATTTAATGCAAGTTATTGATGAAGACATCGTTAAAACGGAGCACTTTTTAAAAAGGTTACTTAGTTCATTAGTTTTTGTGTGATGATCATTGAAGCGAATTTCCAATAATAGGCTTCGCATTTTCTGAATGCAGGAGCTTGATAAACAAATTGGACAACATGCGAACCGGCCAAATGGGTGGCAAGGCGAACGTGACCTAACGTGCTCGAAATGTCATGCAGAACGTATGTTGTGTAACGTATATGAAAGCTCTTCAGATTGCAACTTCAAGGGTAGAGCTATTTTTTTTTACACCACTTACGATAATGAATTACATGATGTTTGTGCGGTTGTATGCAACACGCAGAACGACTTGACATGAATTCACCTTTTACTGTACCGTTCAGAATCGCTTTCTAAATCTGTCTGTCCATCTGTCCGACCCGACCGTACCGATTTGTCCATCACCACCCAAACACTGCCTTATTCTGAAAGGTCTTTTATATGAATACCTGTAGGATGATGTAGAATATTTAATGGCGGGCCGTGGGCCCCTTGTTCTATAACAAATATGTTCATATATCACAAAAAATTTGATTATAAATTTTTGCTGAAAACATTTTCCGAACTTTGTTTGCAAAAATGTTTCACTAAATTTTTTATCAAAATTTAAGAGAACAAATAAAAAAAGCAACAAAATTTAGAAAAACCTCTGAATAATAATAATGCAAAGAAAATTGAGAAAAATTTCTGAATTTTAATGAAATGTAAATTTAATTTTTAATTATTTGAAGTAATATTAAATATTCTGGTATTCATGCGTTATTTAAGTTCACATCGTTTTTCACAAATCTTTCGATTCTCTTGTCGCTGTTTACAGAACATTCAACTCAAACTCGCTATGCATAAAATACTTCCTCTTACTGCTTGATAATCTCGCCGCCTTCTTCTCCTCAAAGTGCAGTAACCGTTTTGTGGTAAATGCAAATATTGCATTAAATTCACAAAAAAAATAAAAATAAAAACAAAAAAAGAAAAACAAACAAAAAAACCGACAGCAATAACACCAACAACTACCACTACTACTAGTACAACGAAATGGTTTATTTAAGCAATTATTAACGCTTGAAATCACATTTTTACAAGTTTAAATATTCGTTAGAGTTGTTTAAAAAGCATGTTTTTATTCTTTCTATATGTTTGCGCGTGTGTGTGTGTGTGTGTGTGTGCTTGCATACACAAATATATGAAAACATGGAGTTTTTACTAAATAAAATGCCAGCCATTCTATGTTGGTTAGAATGACTTAAAAAAATAAAAACTGAAATGAAAAATAAAATAAATTGTGGCTTTGCTTGAGAGTGTGCTTGTACGTGTGTGTGTGTGTGTATGTGTGTGTGCTTTTAGGAAAAAGACCTAAATGCGCTTAAATGAATATAAATATACGTATACATATAATACAAATATATTTATATATATGTATATATATATGTATATATATGTATACACCAACAAAAATAATGGCTTAATATTTTCTTTGAAACTATTGCGGTTTAGACTAAAAAGGCTTTACAGGCATTTCACAAAAATAAAATATATAAGAATTTAAATTTTATTACTAAAACAAAGTGGAAAGTCGAAAAAAGAAATAAATAAAATAATTAAGAAAAAAAACTCCAAAATTATATATAAATCACTGTTGTATTTATGTAAGAGCAAAAGACGAACTGAAATAAAGTAAAAAATACCCATTAAAACGAATTTCAAATAACTATCTGACATTATCTATATAAAAGCGTCAGTGAGCTGTTCTTTACTTTCTTCAAGAATTCCGATAAATATTTCGCTAAATATTTTGAGCGATTTCCCCCTTAAGCTATAGAAAATTAATAAGCTAATCAATGAAACATTGAATCTTCAATAAAAAGAAATATGTTCCATGTATTCCACATTTATTCAATCTTTGAAACCTTCAACCTTTGAACATAATAGATATCTATACTCAATATTTGATATTTCAAGCGCTTTTCATTTGTATCCACACAAACATTTCCTTCGTTTAGTACGCACTTATAGGAACAATTTTTACTTCATTATTACTTGTCATGACGCATTAGCGTGCTACAGTTGTGGGCCCATTTTCTCCGCAACCTTCTTTTGTCGATCCGTTTGCTTATTTTTGTATGGAACTCTATCACCTCGGTTCGGACGGTTTTCTGTTTCATTTCTTATAATCGTTACTAGTATGGGCGACGTATAGATCTTATAGGGTTAACAACAGGTGCTTATAGTTCTCGCAGCTGAAGCAACAAAATTCATATATTCTCGTCCCAAAATGGCCAGTATTCGGCAACTTAACTTGGCTTGTGTGTCAGACGATCACATGTCAGTGTCTACGTTATCAATATTTCGATTCCTCTCAAGTGATTTCCCCTTTTCTTCAACTTGTTTAACAATAATTCAGATAAGTTAAACTTCCATATAATTCCATATAAATTTCGGTATTATGGCCGACTTGCACTTGATAGTTGTAATGAGTATATAAAAGAAAACAAATCTTTATTATCGGGAACCTTTCTATGTACTTTTACACAAAGTGTAAGCTGAAGCTTGGAAGACACAACAAATAACAAGACACCGTTCGACGCCAAATGAGATTTATATGACGGATGATCTGTCAATTGGACAAATTTGGTGTTTCTGGTGATTTTGACAAACCAAGCTTAAGAGCATGAATCCAAAAGATATCATTCGTAATGATGGTCCTTTGCAGGTTGTTAAGTATTGCAGAGTTTTTTTCAAGACACTGTTAGCACACAGTTGTTATTGCAGCCATCATTATATCACTGTCTATGTGATGTGAAGCTCTCTGACGTCTAAAAATGCATGCAGTATTAAAAGTGGCACCAGACATTAATTATCAGTGTCGTTTCAAAACATTCAGATCTGATGATGCTACGATCCTTCCCTCTTAATTCGGTCCCAGCATTGACATATGATCAGACAACAAACGGTTTTGAAATATTTTCTTTCATTTCAACAGTCGACGAACAAATGTCTACGAGGGAAAGGTAGAACCGGAAAGTGTTTACAATTCTTATGAGAGCAAGAGCAGAGATTTCCCAACTTTTCGTCTTTTCTTTCCAGAGACAAATTGCTTTATGGATGAAAAGTGAGTACCGTTCCCTTGACAGCTGCATTTTGTAGACAATATATACAACTGCTATCGACCTAATAAAAACTAAAACAAAATAAAAGTCGTTATGATGTTTCGAATTTCAAACTTTGCGCCATATCGCACCGATCAATGGTAAGATTGTTGTTGGCGTTTAAGCTTTTATTTTTCCCCAAACTACTTGATCA
>CCAG010014835.1:0-63664 GCA_001077435.1 Glossina morsitans morsitans
AAACCGTTTGTCTTTGTTTTTCTTTTCCCAAACGCCAGTGTGTCGATGAACTAACGTTTTTTGAGTAAATGTTTTATATTTTGATTAAAAAATTATTAAATATAAGTTCTGCAATATTAATTTTATTTATTCTATTTGTTTATATCTCTTGTTAATACGACCATGCACTCAAGGAATGTCTCTTATACGTGGAACACGGTGACGAAGAAAGAGGAAAGGATATGAAGCGGCCGCAGTCCGCTTGATAAGTGTTATGCGTTTGTCGACTTAGCATTCGCTACAGCTGCAAACAAGTATGCTTCATCGCACTGAAGCCAGCCATTTGAGCCAGCGAACCCTGTGTTGGTAACCGCTATTGACATTCCCTACTCACTCTTCTTCTTTGCTCCGTTGTAAGAGTTGCGGAATCGCTTTTCTCACACTTTTTCGAATACATCCAATGTTTGTGGTAGGAGTTACCAGTATGATCGACTTGAGACTACTTAAGAATAATTAAAAAACGTTCCCAACAACAATTCGATTCGAAATTTGTGGCCAAGGGAAATAAGGTTTATCTGTACCGGACTGTTCTTCAAATCTTATTTATTCTCCAAGAATTCTTTCCACCTCACACCCGTCTAGCAAATGAAATGTTTATAATAATCGAAGGGCTTATAGGATTACATAGCATATATGAAATTTTTCAAGTATTTATTATATGTAAAATTGTTCACTGCGAACCCTTACGGAAATGACTAAATTGTTCTTTAAATTTCTGATTCAATTCCTTATGGCCTTTCGTTCTAAAAGCCATCTTTATATGAATGGTATGAATGTCCAAAAAATACATTCACTGCATATCGATCGAATGAGTAATTATTCTATGGCACAGTCACGTACGAATAGTGTTCACAAACTTTTCTACGAAAACTGGTGGCATTATATCGTATCGAAAAAATGTCGTTTCTTTTCTCTTAAATTTTTCACTAAAGAATTCACAGTTTTTTATGATTATCTAAAACGAAATATTAAAAACAAAACTTTCAAATTTATGTAAACATATTCACACAAGAAAACAGAAAAAAGATTATGATGAACATGTGAGACAAAAAAAATATTGCGGTAAGTGATCTTAATTTATCGATTATTTTATGATTGTGATGAACGTTCAGAATAAACAGAATACACAATTGTTTCATGGTAAAAGTATACACATCGTTCAATAAGTTCCTGGTCCGATACATACGTGTTAGCACTCTTGACAGACCCATATTAGTTCAGATTGCTCTGTGTGTTTTACGTCTGCACCTGACATGTGTCTTAATCAGACGGGTTGCCTACAACCATTGGTAATCGAGGTAAGTTGATTGACGACCCCCCAGGGAGAAAGACAATCCCCATTTAAGGGGGCCTTTCTACCCTGAAGTACCGCAATAGAAGATGGGTGTGGGCCAAATTCTCACTTAGTGGTCTACGTCGTGGCCTATCTAAGCACCTCTTCAATAGCTCCCCGCGAGACTTTGGGGTAACCACAGCCACCACGAATACTCCCCGAGGGGCCGTACCCAGCGGTCAGGCAAGAAGGCATTCTCCGCCATTCCGATGGGTTGTGTGCATCATCCTGCCAGAGCAATCCAACTTTGGGCAACCTGCCACCCGTGGACACCCTTTAGTTTCTTGGCTTATCGTTCAAACCAGAACTTACACCAAGCTATACAGCTTTGGGTGATCTCATACTGTACGCTTTTCGCTCTTGCCTTCGGACTCTCCACACGTCCCGGATGGCCAAGCCTGACTATCCTTCCTCAAGGAAAATAATGCTTCCAAGGTTGTCGTCGCACAGAACACACACCTATCTGTGCCCCAGCCCACTTGGTATCGCTGGCCATCCTTAGATGACCTCCACCAAGAGAACCTAATAGGGAAAGAAATGCTTCCTTTTATTAAAAAGAAAAGCCCCTTCCGACTAGACCCCTTCCGCTTTCCAATGAGAAAAACCTATTGCTAGGTTATAGATAGAAGCCTTAAACCTTTCTTAGCCATTGACTGTGCGACTCTTAAACTAAAGAGCCATAATGCAGCAGAAAATGTTTATAGGGAGCACCACGAAAAGGTGAAGGTTTCGGCACTTCTATGGGTGAACCAATTGATCCCATAGTTTCGGATAGTGCCAATCTTTAAACGAAATGTGCTGAAATGTCATGATATTCCGAGCATTACATTAGAAGTTGTAGTTGTTTTAGTGAAGCCACTTTTTGGTTGCTTTGGACGGTTTCCATCGGTCGCTGTCCACTCGGCTGACTGCCGATGTTACACTGTTACATATCGCATGAACAAATCCTTTTTATTTTGCCTGAACTGCGCCAAACAGCGCTCTAAGTCATCAACACATTGTTTTAAAAAGTGACCAAACGTGCCACCCACTTCGAACAGAGGTTTCTCATCGACAGATGTTCATGCAGAATAGTAAATAGAATTCGCTGCCTTCTGTTATCTGATATTCTGATTAAAGTGTCAATTATTTCTTTTTTCGCTCTTCCAAATCGATTTTGTGTACTTTTTTCAGTTTTCTGCTGCGAATTCTGCCGAATTCGGGCGACCAGAACGTCCAAAATAATCGATTTCCTTATGACTTCATTCTAAATTAACATATGAACAATTTTTCTTTTTCTTTTGACAGACAAAAGTTTCCGTAACAGCTTTCAAGCCACTACCGGTTGTGGACGGCATTCTTTCCCTTTAAAAACCAATGCTCGATCAACACACGAAGTTCAGAAGTTTGCGTTGTTTTTTGAAAATTTGTAAAGTAGCATTAGTAAAACAAATGCAACATGTAAACTGATAGCCGTAATGTGATGAATTTTCGGTTGGTACCATTCAGAAATCACAGGCGTCTGTCAATAGTGTTGTCATATAGATGTCAGGCCGAAGACTTGTTGAGTGATGCGTTACAATGTAATGTAATCTAATAATATAAAGCAGTTGTAATTGCTTTGTGTAAACAAAAGTAGAAATGCTTACATTCCCGATTCTCTTTCATCAGAGATAAGAAATTTAACTTTTAACGGACCTTTGCTAACCTAGAAACGACATGGCACTTTTACTTATTGTCACCACGCAAAAGTCATTTTACTATTTTTATCACTCTTATGGTTGTCATACTTACAAGTAACGCGTCAAGCATTGTGCAAGGACGGTTCTGCAAAGTTGTTTCCACTTGTTGCCTATGTAGTAAATTTAAAGTAAATTTTAAATACTTCCACATCGGTTGAGGACTAAAATATCAAAACTTTATTTCATTGTTTAGAGTCGTCAGAGAGATTTTAGGGCAAAAGGATCTACATTTAAAGAACTTTGTTAATAATTATTTAGTTATTCATTATGATTGCTCCTTGAAAACTCGAAATTGTGTGACGAACATTTCTCCTCATAAACAATTTATGTAAATTACTTTAACACCAGCATAAAGCAAAAGAAAAAAGAAAAACAAAAGGCGGGAACTGAAATTATTACCGTACGTAAAATATTCTTCAACATGAAAAGAGTAGAGGAAAAAGGAAAAATCTTACCTTAGCTTTGTGGTCAATGAAAGATAAATTCCAAAAGTTTCAATAGATTAGACGATCTATGTAGTTAGCCATACGTTAGAAAGGTTAAGAACAAGCTCAAACGTTAGCATCGCCCCAGGCCAACCTAGTATCTAATATACTCTATACAAGTTTGTGTGCAAGTATTTGAAGTTAAGAATTTTAACGGTACAAAAATGATTTTTTGTTTGTCAAACAACTTGTCAAGAAGTGACAAATATTATAACTTTTTGTTGTCGTATAGAGGGTCACTATGCATTTTGCACGAGAATCCTTAAATTGAATTGAATTACGACTTAAACCGCTACAGTTAATCAACTTTTAACAGAAAAGATTAAAAAACGAACCTGCCCTCTTTGTTTTTTTAATGCAGGCCAAGAGATTGGCCCCCTTCCCCTTGAAATCTTGTAGTTAAACGCTTCTTATCAAAGGGTTATAAAAATAGCAAATGCCTCTGTGCAACTACTTTTCCAGAATAGCGTATTGGCTAAGGGGAGATACCGTCACAATTTCATATAAAAGTCTTCCTCGGAGCATTCAACATTTCAGTGTACAAAATTTGAACAGAATATCATCAAATTCCAGTTCAACAAAACAGGACATCATATATGAACGTGAACAGGTCCATTTAAATTGTTTCCTGATTCTGCGGACTTTCTTTCTGAAATCGTTCGACAAATAGCATACATCCACACAAACTTAATGTACCTTTATCTTTATAGGACGTAAGTATTTTGTTGTCATACATATGCAGATATCAGCTCATGGGCAAGTATTAACTAGATGACGCACTTAATATTTTTTAGATTATCTAATATATCAAAAGACTTGTACGAAAACATTGATGCCCACACATATATGCAAGTAACGCACATGTGTGCAAAGGTTTTGTGCATGTATCGATCGTACATGTATGTAGTTTGTAGCCATCAATAGATTTTGTGTGAGCAGCTTTAGAATTATTATGTTCTGTACGTTTGAATACAATTTCTAGTAACATCTGTAAGCACTGAAGCAAACAATGTGTTGCTTTATGGTGTTTGTGGAAACATACGGTTGCCGTAGCAAAAATAATACAAATTTGATTTCCTTTTATGAATAAATTGTTTTCACATGTAAGTAAATGCAAATTAAGATGTAATAGTAAAAGTTACTTGCAATGTGCACTGTACACTGGACACTGTAACACAGTACATTATACAGTGCATTCGGTTATTGCCTGCGTAGCCAACTCTGGCTGCTGCTGCTTTTGTTCACATCGTACACTTTATAAGATTATCTATTTGTCATGTGTTGACTTGTTATGTAAACATTTGGATACGTGTTCGTCTGTACGTATGCAAATGCATGTGTGTACGTGTGACTGCACGCAAGACTGTATATGTAAGGCTTTGATTGGTGTCATATCGTTTGCATTAAGAGAATAATAAACATACCTTAAATAGTGTTATTGCTTGTCATACGCTTGACCAGTTCGAATGGTATACTCATTGTAAATAATTAAATAGCATTCGCAATATCTCTCTACGCAGAAGTGTTAAAAGACGCATTAAGGTTTGTTGTTTATCGATTAGAAATTTGGTTGAAGTGAAAGTACATTTTTATTTATCTTCTTGCTGAAATCTCTTTAAATGCTAAGAACAAGAATGTTAAGTAAAACTCAAAAATTAAAGAAATTGAGAAACACGATGTCGAATGAAGCAAAAAGCTATTGAAAACCCATACGCTTCTTAATTCTAGTTTTAGAAAAGTATTTTGTATTTATAATTTTGTATTTCCTTTCGCAACTTATGCAACGTCTGCACTTCGGCCGCAATACCCGTAATCTACGAAATCATCTTCAATCTAAATGCAATTTATCTGCTTTCTCCCTGACATCGATGAAGACTTCTATTGGTGAGATTAAGATTAATTAAAAGCTCTCGCAAGTAATGATCACAGGCAATCTTATGCAGGCAGACCTTACTTTGGATCGTTACAGGTTATTGTTCTCAAACTGTCAATTACAAGAGCAATAATGCCTTGATCTGTGAATATAACCGAAGAATCGGCAATTTTCAGAAGAAGAAGTGGAAATTTCAGTTTGCTAACCTAATATTAGTATCTTTACGCATTTTGTCATTTACGTACATATAAAACCTGAACTTTTGCCTAGAAAGTACTTGTTTACTGTATGAAAATGATTAAGAAAAAACATAAGGTTCGAAATATTGACCATTGCTAGCTACACAAATTTCCCATTGATGTGACATTTTGCGTTTGCCACAGTGACAAAGCAGTCATCAAGCCATTTTCGTGCATTTTCTAAAGAAGTAAAGCGCTGCTCAGCAAGTGCTTGTTCACCAATGCAAGCAAGCGAGGATCGGAAAAAATCAATTATCATGAGTAAGTCGCATGGGCTATCAATTCCCAGTTCACTGCTTCGCAAACCGAATTTGCCTATGGATGGACGGATAAATGAATGGATGTCATCTAAAAAAAAGGCGTTTGAGTTCCATTTTTTACGAGCGGTTAAAATCAGTTAATGGTTTTAGGGGCTAATAACAGACCGCACTCTTTTAGTCACACGTAATACAGAATGTCGACTTATGGCCAAACCAAATCGGCCTCGCAGTCGGTGTGAAGAAAGTTACCAAGTAAGAATGTTATATTCGCGTGGGGTCGAATCGCGCAAATCCATCACCACTATGCCCTATGCTTTTATTGATTGTCATAGACAAGGGAATGAAATAAAATTTATATTTCACCTTTAGTTCACTAGAAGGCGTTGTTAAGAAAAGTAATCTACCACATCGGGACGTCCGCGACAATTAGTCTACAATTAACAGACTTACCTTGTCGTCTCCAAGTTCCTTTATTTGATACCCATAACGCTGGCTTTATTAGGAAAAATTAATCCACCAGGCTGTGGTGTCCACCATATTTATTGTATTCAAAGTTCTGTCTTGTTTATCTTAATAAATAATAGAGTTCTTCGAGAAATAATTGTAAAGAATTTTAGTCTTCTAACTTCAAGAATTTATGAGTAATCAGCAAAAACCGCAAATCGGGTTTCTGCGCTAACCAATTTGGCCCATTTTCAATATAAACCTACGGGCAAAAACTTCCAATGTTTCTAGTAAATTTAAAGTCGATATCTCCATTTTTGCGATCAGGAGAGCGTCAATAACACACCCCACAAACACACAGACGGACACACATTGCTTTGTCAGTTCAGAATTTCATCTCTGAAGGGTCTCAGAAGCTTCCTTTTCGGTGTTGCAAGCATTATGACAAAATGGAAAGACTACTATTAGAGAAGTTGTTGAGAATGTCGTCATATCGGTTGGCTCGAAACGTCATAGTTAGAGCAGCACGATAGTGCTTTAGTTTAAACGTCATTAGTTGTTCGCAATTTTTTGACCAAAATCATGCTGAAGCCACCAGATAACGAGGATAGTAAAAATTTAGGAAGAAGTCTGTCATTTACGACTACACGCTATGACAAATCGCTTACAAGAGAAAAACATGCGTATGACAAAGGGAGTTAAGTCTTAATTTCCGAACGAAGAACTCGATCAAGTGCATGCGAACGCGATAGTATGAAGGGTTGGGAAATGCAAAAAATATGTTTTCTCTAAATGAGTTTGTAAGTAAAGTCTATGCTCTTCCTAATCCAGTGATACGACCCTAATCTAAAATGAGATATAATAGGAAAATGCGTAAAACAAAAAGAAATTTCATGTTTTTATGTGCATTTGTAAAAAAAAAAAAAAAAAAATACAACAATATATTGTGTTGCGAAGAAGAAAATTAAAAGAATATAAATATGCGAGCGGTTTCTGCTTTCGCTGCAATCGTTCACTAAGAAGAATTTAGAATAACGTCTGCAAACCTTAAATGGCAAATATTACTCACAATTCCCAGTCTCTCAACCCACATGAACTCCAAGCGCTGCTATCCTAACAAAGTGCTACAAATAAGATAATAAAACGTGTAATAAATCTAAGGATTAAAAACAAAACAAAAACATATAAAAATATATATGAATGCGTGTATATGAAAGAAAAATTCTAGAAAGACTGGCACGGCTTTGCGTCCTCACACATCTCAGACCCTCATATCATATATATTTACTAAAGATATAAAAGAAAGTAAAAGAAAAAAAAGCAAACAAAAATGTCATAACAATGTTAATGCCAAACATTGCTCTCTATGAAATTCCGTAGAGAGAAGAACAAGTAAGAGAAAAACAACTAAGACAACAACGTAGTAATATTTAGCGAAATTTTAGATACCCATCACCTCAAATATAAGCGTTAAGAATTTTTTTGATGAGTATAGGAAGGTCTACCTTGAAAGATTGAAGAAAAACCATCGTTCAAGAAGCTTCAGTGTCGATCCTTGAAGTCCTTGAAGCAAAAATATCAAACAAAAAACTATATATTTACTGTCTTAAGAGTCGCAAGCTTTGAAAAACTTTACACAGGGACACATAAGTGTAGGGGTAACCAAACCAAACAAAAGAACGCACCGACAATAAGAAATAATTTCATAGTTTCTGAATGTCACAAAAGGAAGGACACATTAAGCATACTGCTATCCTTCTATGGTGAATGTAAAAACAAAGAAAAATTTATATTCTCAAGGTCTTCTGCTTAGACGCACACCCCCTCTAAAATGACGTACGAAGTAATAAAGAAACTATTGAAAAGATTAAAAGTACATGCGAACTATATAATTAATGGGCACATAAAAACTAAGTGACTTGTAAATAGATTGTTTGGCATTAAAGTAAGAGCAAAGTGAAATCCTTACAGAGAGAACTCAGAGAGAAGAACATAAAAGAAAGTGAAACCATATAGAATACGTTAAGCTGTCATTGTAATTTTTTTAAAAATGCCTTCACATTATCCTTGACACGCATTGTGTTCCAAATCAAATTTGCATTCGTGTAAAATATCAGAATGAATGCTTTTACATAAAGTGGAAGAATACGGACTATTACGAGCGTAAGCTCGAAACTAAATGAAAACGAATTCTTTAGGAAAATCATGTAGCGACATCTATTGTCAAAATTTCGTGGCCTTTCCAACATCATGAGCTGATTGATTATTGTAAAAGGGAATCCATATCAAAATCCACACGGTTACATGTCTTATGTTGTTTGTTAGCAGTGAAAGCATTTCGAAGCTGCTTCTGTCACTTTTGGATTTGATTTAACATTTCCCTTTCTCTTGGTTGTATTTCTAATTAGATTTGCACTGTTTACAAACTTGATGAACGAAAGGCAATTAAAAGAAAGTGCATTAAATGCACGTTCTAGTCTAATTCTTTTTATATCTTGAGAAGATAAGTAATTGATGGCTCCGTAGCCAAAGTGAAGGGCTGAGGAACAGATTAAAAAGAGAATGGAGAAATGCGAAAGATAGAAGATAAAAGGGCGAATAGACAAACCAACAGTGGTATATATGAACAGACGGACGGAAATCCGTATGAATAAAGCGATAAGCGCATTAAAGGCGAGTACGCGGAGGGATGAAAAGCCAAAAACTCGAACGGAGACAGAACAAAATAAATGAATGCATAAGGAGAAGAGCAGACACAAAGGTAATCGGACAGCAAAGCGAACGAATTTCAAGATGAGCGAGCAAAGAAACAATAGCGATGACAGCAAATAACTATGGCTCTGAAGAATCAACGGACAGCTAGATGATTGGCCAGAAATATTGACAGATAGCGCAGATGGAGAAACAAACAGAGAAAGCGTCAGGCATAACTGAAAGTTCAGGGGACAGAAAAGCCTGCGGCTAGAAAGTCGAACGCCTGCAAAGACAAAATAGACAGGAATTTACACATAGATGGCTCCCGACTGCAGTGCAGTTACTGTCAAATCTCGTCTTTGACACATACTCTCTTGTGGACATCTGACGAAAGTTTTCAACTCACAACAATACCGGTTTCAACAAAAGGCATAGTTTATTACAAGCGTGAATACAACGAATTTTGTGGCAACAAAAGTGCATTTACTACGAAGAGTTTTGCTGCCCGGGAGATACAAAAGTAGCCTTTTTATATGATTTCGTTACTGAGGATGAAAAGTGGATACATCTTGAAAATCGCAGGCCAAAAAAATCATCGGTAGATGGTATTGCAAGAAGACGATACTTCGTGTTTGGTGGTATCCAGAAACGTTCAACACCAAACGCTACCAACAACAATTAATCGACCTGAATCGTTCGCTGCTCAGAAAACAGCCAGAATATCAAAAACAGCAACACAAAGGCACTTTCTTACATGTCACCCCTCCATTTATTTACATTGCGAAACCGACTCAAGACGGTTTGCAAACACACAATTGGAAAAGTGCTAGTTCCGGCTGCTTACTCACCTTGCCCGACTGCTTCTGCTTACCAGTTCTTCGCATCGATGGGTCAGGCACCTGTTAAGTAACGCTTGGGTTCGCGACAAAGCGTGAAAAGAACGGCTCATTGATTGGCTCACGACAAGACGAGGAGATTTTTAAAGCCGTGGTATCCACATATTGTCAGTCAGGTGCAAAAAATATATAGGTAACGATGGGGACTATTTGGAATAAAATACGTTGTCTGACATTATTGTAAAAAAGAGTGATTTCTACATCAAAATTCCGGTTTTATATTTGCCACCCTCTTAGTTAATTGCAGGAAAAGCGAAAACCAAGAATAGAAGCAAAAATAAACGGAACGTAATCAATCAAAACAAAGAAGAGAAGGAAAGAAGGTTCGAAAGATTGAATGAAAATGAAAGAATTAATGGATGGGATTATTTGCAACTTTACCTCCATCATATTACGTCATAGGTAAGTGAAGCGGTTAATTCAGTTGCACTGCACTACAGCAAATATGGCAAGGGATGTAAAATGTTTTCGGGGCATACAACGAATAATTGTTATTTAAAGCAATTCATTCACTGACTAACTTCTTTTCTTTTCAGACTGACTATGCGCGTCGTATATCCATCTCACCACAAGTTATTTTTCAATTCGTCGTTAAAGAGAATGCGAATGAATCATTTCAAGTACAGCTTATTTTCAATGCTAAAACGAAACAAAACCGAATACACGCAGAAAATCGAACAACCAATTAATGAAAAGTGCCTGTTAAGCTCCTATTTATGCTATCAGTTGAAGTTGTTTGGCTGCTAAAACCATAAGGTAAAAATGGTCGACCAGCGATACTAAAGAAATATTCAAAAGTTTCATTGTGAAAATGTAAGCGGGTTATACACTCTGCGGCGAATCTATCAAACACACGTAGAACAAGCGCAAACGATTAATTAGTTGTTGGTACGTGACTAAAAGGCTGGACGGCATTATATTTGCATAGGAAATTCAGTTCTGGCAAACTTTTGCTTGCAAAACTTGAATCAATATCAACAGATGTGAAGCCTTCTTTTTTCCTTTTTGTGTTCTATCACTTAAAATATCTTGTTCGCAAATCGCATTCGTATTCCAGACCAATGTACATACAAATATGAGTATACACCGATTTAAAGCGTGTATCAAATCAAAAATCAAAACACTCTGTGATCCCGCTAGTTAGTTGGAAATTATGAAACGTACCGATAAATATACTAAGTGCAATAAGTAAGTCAGTAAGCGAAAGTGAAATAGAGATTTTATGGGAGAAGAAAAAGAAAGTGCGCCTCAAAACTCTGTCGAAGTAGAAATTAGGAAAATGGAAAGAACAAGCGAGCTACTATTTGTTGTGGATGCAAGATAAAGAAATTTACCAATATAGTCAGATTAGGAAAATGAAAAAGTGTCCGTCGGGAAGTCGCCAATTCCGATCGCTCTGCGCGTGATAGGTGAGATTTGAACAAATCCGGTGATTGCGAGGGATGAGATAAATATTCTTATAAAAAACTTCTCGGACATCGAACAGAGTGCGCAGCTACATCATTATTAACCGCTATATATAAACCGGTGAAAGCAGAACAGACAATTGAACGGTTATTATTAACTCCTTCTTAGGGGAATCTTGAACGAGTCAATAGTATGCACAGGTGTCTGCTGTTTATTGTTGTGTACTACCAAAAGAAATGCACACTTAACAATGCTTCATATTTCGGTGTTTCCTATAAGAATAGAAATATAAAAAAAAAAAATAACGGCATTATATAGGAACAAGAACTTTTGCATATAAAACTTAAGTAAAGTAATGTCGACGCGTTTAATTCGTTGTCATATCTTCAACGTCATTTTAAATGGTTGTTAATTGATATCTATAATCTCATCACTTAACCTCCAGCATGAGGAGGCAGCATCTCATTAAGATGTTAATGCAATTCTTTAGATAACATATAATAGTGCATGGCTTTGGACATTATTACAGTTTATAAAAAGGAGAAAAACAAAAAAAAATCAATTACTTTTCACTAGCATTATTATAGGCCTGTTTTATACGTGGATTAACTTGTTTCCCCCCTCCCCTTCTTTTATATAGATATTTATGCGTATACATGCATGGGATTTCTACTGCGTAGAGTTAGTTTATAAGCCAAGAAAACACCTGGACCGTATATCTGTCTACTAAAGGGAATATAGCTTATTGTGCAGCAGGCAATCATCTGAATTTATCTAAGGATGACTGTTATGTACAACTATACAATGGCTGTTGTCTTAACCGTACAACTATATACAAGCATAAAATACAACTGGCCACTGTTAGCATAAGTGACACATATTGTGTGCGCAGGCAATTCATTTATGTTCGCCCGAGTGCTATTGCGTTTGACTTGCACAAGAAGCATGAGTGTGTGTCTGTGTATGTATATATAAACTTGAGACCGGTGAGTCTTTGTTAAAGTGGAAAATTTATCTTTGGAAAATTATGTTGCTGCAGTTTCTACAATCTCTTGTTGGTGATGGCAATCATTAAGAACTGAAAACGTATCTACAATAAATATATGTACATGTAAACATGTGTATGCGTATGCATAAGGCTTTAAGGTGCTACTTTCTTCCTCCTCTATCTTTTTAAGTGCCTAGGTAAGTATTCGTATTCATTTATGCACATATATACGTGCATTTTCCTATTTTATACCTATATTCGGGTAATGCTTAACGCTTGCTTAAGCACACTGGTATATACATGTGACCCAATTGAGTTTATAATGAAATTATTGTAAAGTGTTATGAATAATGCTGCCGAGCTAGTTGTTAACAAAAACGCAACGAGCACTCACTCACGTAGCCCAAAATGGATATAAACCAACTTATGCACTTAGCAATGATGGGTGCATCCACATTATTTTGAAGTCTTCACATTGTGGAAGGAAGGCATACTGCACTGTCTCTCGCTCGCTTCCGTAAAACTTATACTTCTTCTTATGCTCATCACAATAACCGCAAATTCATCTGCTGTTATTTCTCATGCTGTTTCTGTTCTCATTTGCTGATCTCTGCTCTTACACTTATATGGACATCCATATATGCATGTATATGTATTGCATGGTTTTAACGTATCCTTGGCTTTAATTTTCTGTTGTTTCTTCTTTCTATAAGCGGATGAGGTTATTGTACAGTTCCTCGTGTACATACTCATACACATCATTTCATTGTAATCATAGTTATGTGTGTGTTATATAAACATAAACATAATTACGTTTTATTAAATCCGTTGTGGTCGTGGCTTTTGTTTCAGCCATGTACCCTCTTTATCTCTTTAGTTCTCATTATTCTTTCATTTCCCCTTAATTATTATAAATTTTTATATCAACTATTTTCTATTGTTTTCTATTTAAACTACGTTAACTACACACACAGAAGACAGTGCAGCGTCATAATGAGATATGGGTTTTATCTTGTCTAGCTATTTATAAAATTAATGCGTTTCTATTGTCGTTTGATAAATTTGCTGAGTATTACTTGGAAATTAAAAAAAATTAAAGAGCAAAGAAAATTGAATACAAAAGACAAAAAAAAAAAGAAAAATTCTCATAGGGAATGAAGATAACAAAGTGGCTTAAGTATCGGAATGGAAGGAAAGTATTTACGGAGTTTGCATACAGGCAGACAAGTTTACAATTGCATTCCGTCCAAGTTATGACGTTTTCTTTTCGTCAATCATTTGCGTGTTAAATTAAGATCAGCACCAAGGAGTAGAAAAACATAAATGGTCCGAAAAATATTGATGAGCAATAGGTAGCAAGACTTTTACATTAAAATTGCGCGAGTTTATCGAAGCGAGAAATTTTTCGTTTTCTTAGGTCTGCAACACACCTACCGACATTTGTGTCCGCTTTCTTGCTTACACCTTCAACAGTTAACCGAATGCGTTTTCTTCACTTTCATCTTAAAAAGTGCAGCTTTTAACTCGGCTTTATTTCTTCAATCGGGTCCAAATAACTCCATCAGAAATTTAAAGCCTCTTAAGAAGAGGAGAAATCCCTTTTATGAAGTTTTATGAATTTTGAATTACCTGCATAAAGATACACGAAAAGCTAATGCAGTGTGAGAAAGTATTTCGACCAAGAAGTGCGTGCCGATAATTCTACCTTAGACGAATAGTTTCACCTCAACGATACATAATCCGGGATAATGCAAAACGAGGTGAGCATTGCTGGCCACAAAGTGCAGCTCGTATGTCGGAATTAATTTTCAATTTTCTATTCAAACCTGATTTTGAATCATCTGATAAAACTGACCTGAAAACTATAAAAAAAAAAAAAAACATAATCATGAATAAGTAAATACTTGCAGAAAAATAACAAAAAATGGGAAAAAAATACCGGACGTATAAGGGGCGAAACGCAGCACAAGATCGGTTTGACTATGATGAACCGAGTAATACAGAGACAAAACGACACAAAATAAAAGTGTAGCAAAAAATAATATTTAATTCTTTTAAGATCAGGAAAGAGAACTCCGTGATCACCCTGAACGCATGGCGAACATTCCCCGTGGATTCGCTAAATGTGAAATTTGAAAGAAGCCGACGACATGGTTAACGCAAATCGTCGAAAAACTGGTGAAAATAACTGGCACTCACGGAGAAGTTCAAGAAATTTGTGTTTGTGGTTCCGCAAGATTTCAAAGGATACGTTTAGTGCAGTAATTGTTAATAACCACAATATGGGACGAAAACTACAATGACTCGACTCTAAGCGATAGAAACGAGCAACTAACTTTAAGTGCACTCGTTTATACTACTGAAGACTCTTATATACTATGCTACTATTTCCAATAATGTGATAATTCAAACTAGCACCGAAATTTGAAAACTTGTTTCGTTCTGCTCTGCTGTCAATAAGAAAGATTCTGATAAAGCGAAAGCAATAGTGAAGGAACAACATTTATTGCAGATAACCGTAAATTTAACAATGCATCGACAATCAAGTTGTTATCGTTATTATAACTTAGTTAGACCAGAGAAATAAATTCTAGGACTGAACTATGGACACAGCTTCTCAGAAAACATAGGTTAGATGCCCTTTTAACAAAATTAAATATTAGATGTGCCCATAAGTAACTAAATTATTTGCAAAGAATGTGTTTGTTTTGCCGTTAGTTCTGCATCGATCGTTGGAGAGGAAACACGTATTCTTCCATTGTTTCCGGCAACGGATGTATCTTCCGAAAATCATATTCCTTATTGGATACTTTTTTAATTTCATGCCGGATTTAATGTAACGATGCTTATAGAGGATCGCTGAAGGTCAACAGGAATCAACATTGATTCAAAAGGTTTGCTACGGCTTCGAAGTGGACGATCACTTGTGAATTTGGTAATGACACGTTAAAATCCATAGTGGAAGTTGATCCAAAATTAAGTACACAAAAATTATCGAAAAGCTTAGAATCCACAAGGTCAACATTACGAAGCTACTTAAACGAAATTGGAAAGACATCTAGGTAGTGAATATGAGAACCGTATCAATTATCTGAGACAAGAAGAAGAATATTCGTCGATCAATTTGCACTTCATTGCTATCCAAATTTAGTACAGATCCACTTCTCAGCAGAATCGTTAGCAGAGATTAAACTTTCTTTTCGATTCAAAATTTCTTTTCCGACTAACACATTCTCTTCAAATGTTCTACTGATATAAGCAAGTTATCATAATTGATATGTTTTCCGCGAATCTTTTTTGTCGGCCTGCATCTGCATGACGCGCCATGAATTTGCACTTGATTTTTCCTTCTCTCGGAAATTTGTTTTCTGGCAAAATGAATTAGTTGGAACGAAACTAGATTTGGAAGTTCCACAACAACAAAAACAACAACGCAAAGCGCTCCAAGCAACGGATTTCTGCAAAGGAAACCGCATTATCAACCCATGAGCCTAGCATGTCTTAAGAAGGAATCTTAAGACATGCTTAGGTTCATAAACCCCGGATTTCTAGAAGAGGGGAATAGAAAATTTGCAGAAAAGATGTCAAACTGTCCTCGATAGTGATGGACAAAGTATATAATAAAATAAGAAATAAAATTTGTAATATTTATAGCATTATTGCACTTCTCATTATTTTAGTGATTTTATTTTTAATTTAATTTACGCAGTCTAGCTATAACCTAGTTTAATGCAATTTCACTCGCATAGCTTTTTGTAACAACCTAATTAGCTAAGTAAGTGAGATAACCTAAACATAACCTTCAAATTCAAATACAACAGCGTAAACGCGCTTAGGTAATCTAGTGGTAGCTTAACTAATAAGAAATTTTAGTGATAAACAGAAAGAGCAATCAATAACTACTGCCCTGGCATTAAGGAATAAGAGAAAAAATGAGAGTTAGTGAACTTTGAAACAACACTTGACTATTCCCACAGAATGTGATATATTCACGTTAGCAAGACGGAATTGCTTTCTTGTCGTCCTATTTTAAAGTGAATATCTGCGAAAGATTTCAACAACACAAAAAGTAGCTTCAATTTTGGTGCCGCTTTGAAAAGCATTAAAATCGAAATTATTCAACTGTTCAACATTGACAAAGGAATGAAAAAATATCCTTATTGTCGCCTGTGCAGTCGATACTGCAAAGATTGTGCTGGTCGAATTTCATGCAACGTTAATGGAAAATTGCATAAAACGAAAAAAAAGAAGAAAACGCGAAGACACTGAATTGAAAAATGGTAAGAAAAGATGAAAAGGAAAAGAAGAGGCAGAGGCGAGACAGAGACAGAGAAAAAACGAAAACTGATCAGATTAATGGAAACGTTGCATTCACATCAAACAATAATGAAGGATAAATAAAGAAACTAAATTACACAAAGTGATTTCGTCAGAATAAATGCAAAAAAGGCATATTAGGTTTCCACAAGTATGCCACAAAAGGAAAGCAAAGCAACGATGTTCTCCAATTTTCGTATTAAATTTAAAAAGGTTTTTCCAAAAAAAAAAAACAAAAAAAATCTTACAAAATAAATAAATATCGTAAGTACAAATTCGCTTCTTTTTTGTTTTTTATCATACTTTCTATGAAGAAATCTTGCTCGTCTTTTTAAAACTTTAGTGTATAAAAAAGCAAGAACAATGGTAACGACACCACTAAACGTTGAGAGTAAGCAGTTACTATAAATGTTGATGACGATGCTTATGATGATGCTGCACAATGAGCAGCTTTTATTGCTAACCAACAGGCATTATCATGCGCGCTTGCTATCATCATGCACGTACACATAAACACGTAGCCACACACATTAACACGTAGAGACGCACATACAATGAATATGCAAAATTTTCTAAACAATAAAATAGATTTATTTTTATCGTTTCATATATACTTGCGACCGTAGCCTTATACCATATTTATGGCCACAGGCGTGCATACATATATATATATATATATATTCACTTATATATGCACACAAACAAAATTTACTTATATAATGCTCAAATTGAGTAGCAATTTGGATTACTAACTAAGCACAAAACACAACTATATCAGCAACAGCAGTAATAATGTGAAGAGTAAATAGCCAGAAAGAGATAAAAGCAAGAAAAAGAATCCATGAAGGCTAAGAAAGTGAGGAAATGATTTCTATTATCCGGTTCACAATAAACTTAAACATTGCACTTTATCTTCACTCCAGACTCTCACTCTATGTTCATTTTTGTCATTTTTTTTTTTTTTTTCGTCACATTTTCTCTTTCATAAAGCCCTTAATGCATTCTACTAAGCTTAATTTGAAAGGCAACCAGCTTTCGAGGAGAAATGGAGTGTCGTGTGTTGTGACATCAAAAACAATGTTCGCATAAAATGTTGATAAAAAATATTAATAAATCTGCGGCGGACAGTTTAAAAAAGCTCAAAATAGTTTTTATCTCTATTTAATGCAAAGTTGATGATGACGTGTTTAACGATTCTGCGAATGAATGTAAAAAAAAAGGCATTTTAAAAATAAGAAAGATTTGCATTGAGGACTCTTTTAAGGGACTACGAATTCATTCGCATTCTTTGTCTATTGACACCACTAAAAGTATTTATTATTGTTACTATTATTATTATATAAATTTAGCCAGAGAATAAATTCTAAGACTAGAGTCTTATGGCACTAGCATATAAGGTTTTCGGCTTTATTTTTATTAATATATTATTATTATTTTTGATTATTATTATTATTGGAAACTCTACCGTACTTGAGATTTGAACCCATCACCATTGAATTGCTAGTCGAGACTATTGCCTACTCAGCCACTCAGGCGGATATTTATTAAAAGTAAGTTATTAAAATTACAAAATTCTCTTCAACAATATTTGTGTTCAATTCTTAATACATTCATCGCTTCAGTGTGGGTAATTGTTTATAATTTTAGTATAATAGTGACAACAATACTGCTCTATTACGTACTCTTTTCTTACTTATACCCATTCGCATATATTCCAAGGTTTTGTTATATTTTCTATTCCACGGCATCCACGACTTTTGGTGGCGATGAAAATAGCTGTTTCACGTTCGGCTATAAAAAGACATGCCTGTGTGCCAAGCCAGGCCTACGCGGTGGATAATCGATGTTTTGAGTATTGAAATAGCCGGTTGTTAGAAGAGATGTGAATAGTTCACATAGTCATGACTCACCCAAGTGCATAGCAGAAATTCCTTTGAAAGGATTGTTGCCACGCGACCAGTTTTTCCGGGAAACACATGCTTCCATTTGTTTCATGATGTTTCGAGCGCGAACAGTTTGTCTTGGAATTGGTTCACCTTGAAACACCTTTAAAGTCAACTGCCGTTTAGTTTCAGTTTCAGGCGCATATATCCATGTGCATATGTCCATCCATAATACGACCTTGTATACGCACGCCCATAGCATTGTTTAAGCATTTACTTACACCAATCGATACGGATATCTTTTGTAGATTTTGTCAAATTTTGTGGAATCCAACGAGGATAAATGTTTATGCAATATTTTATATATGTTGATGGCCTACGCCTACGGTTGCCCCAATTTCATATGCGAGACCTTGCAATTTTAGTTTTTGTCCAACGTCAATGTTTTCTGGCGCAATAACTTATTTTCGACGATATTCACAACTGTGAGCAGTGAGGGAAGAGCGGCAAAGATCGGGCTTCATTCCCAAAAGCAAGAGTAAATCGTCTGATTTGTCAAAGTTCGCAAAAAATCGACTCAGTTTCACGAGTTGATTCAATTTTTTTGTTGAGATAAAATTTCCAGATTACAAATCGCATTTAAATCGCAAAGCGTTCTAAGGAAAGTTGTGGTCAGAAATGCCGATGGCGGGTAACAGAACTTAGCATTGCCAGGGCATAAAACGTAAACAGTGACATACGCAAAACTCTATTATTCATATAAATCGTGGATTAAACAAACTATACGCGGACTTGAATTCTTTACGCTCGCCTACTTCCCCTTTCGAATACAACTTAACTCTTCTCACCTGAACAAATCGTATTTCTTTAAATCAACTCTTAATCAATTTAATTAATTATTAACTTTGGAATTTAAAATTAAAAATACATTCATCCACAATGAGGGCTAATATTACGGTAGAATATATGCACGATTTTCGAGGGAGGAACGTACACACGGCAATCTATTGCTTATTATGTATGGACATTAACACTCTATTAAAGCTAACCTTCACCAGCCTGACTTTGGTTAGTTCCATATAAATCTGAAGTCTAAGTCAAGTTATAGTCAATGTTTGAAGTGCCATTATGGTTATATGTTGTCAACCGCAATGCTTTCCATTGACGAGACAGAAATCGCCTTTTTTCCTAATACTTCCGCTTTTACACTATTACTATGTCATCCGCTAACAATGCTGCTCATGTGGTATGACACGTCTTTAAGGCCGCCAATCACACGAGTATCGTTTGGGAGCATGTCAGATCGAAACACGTGACAAGTTGACGCATGATACGATGCGTCTCAGCGAAATTCTTCAGATTTGTGCTAATTCATTAAAAATAAATTCATCCTGTTGTGGAAAGTCTAATGCGATGCAAAAAAAAAATTACTTTTTCTTCGAGTCGATTTTTTTTTTTTTTTTTTAATTTTTTTGGGAAGCGAATTAGTTGTCAAGAACAGGCTGCTGAGAGAAAAAGAGAAATGAAAAAAATTTTGAAAAAAAAAGGTGCGTCTTGATAAAAAAAAACGCGAAAAAGAAAATTCGACCATTCAGAGATAACTGGGAGCCGTTTCAAAAGAAAACTCAATAATTTTGCAAAGCTCATGCAATAGCAAAGTGGGTGTTAGTGGAAGAAAGACAAAGAAATAAATCAGAAGACATTTTATCAGGCAAAATAAAAAAGTGTAAAAAACTAGCAGTATTCTGGGGAAAGGGAAAAGACGTGTATGTTTATTGAAAAGCGTCGTGTTCTCCTGTCTTCGGCCTTTCTATTCTGACGTTTTCCGCTTTGTGTGTGGGTGGCATTCAACGCATGTCTTCAACTTCATTGTTGAAGCAAATCCTATCTACTGCTTTAAGAAAAAAAAAAAAAAAAAAACAATTGATTTGAATCTTTTAAAAATTTGGGGAGTGCATCTGAAACCGAAATCAAGGATTCGATGGCCGGAAAAACAAAAATAACATAACACAATTTTTGTTATTTTTATGTTTTACTTTTTTCTTTTTTTAAATGTTTTTTTTATTGAAATAAAAAGAGAGAAGGTGTGAATGTGCGAAAGAATGCGCATTCTTCGTGGGAAATACCAGGTGAGTGATGATATTGTGTTATTTTTTGTAATTTAACCACATCGCACAACAACAATTTTTAAATGCATTCTAAATGTTTTTACAGACGTTAATGTTCCCAACTTAATTGAAATTTAAAAAGACAAAACAATTTCGAATTAATTTATATTGCTTTTAAATTAAAATCATTTTCTTTTAATTATAATTACATTGATCATCAAATTAATCAAAAATTAAAGAGAAAAAAAAAAAAATAATTCTAATTAATTTATATTATTTTTAAATTAAAATAACTTTCTTTTAATTATAATTATATTAATTTTTAATTAATTAAAACTTAACGAAGCAACAACAAAAAAATTCAAATTAACTTATATTGTTTTTCAATTAAAATAATTTTCTTTGCATTTTTTTTTTTTTTTTTTTTTAACGATTTGGTGAGATTTGCGGAGGAAGACGTCAGTGTTGGTTGGGAATACGAATGGGTTAGGACAACTGTGTGCGACGGCTTATATCTTTTTTTTCCGTGTTTTAATTATAAATTTTAGGTTAGAGAATACACGCAAACAAGATAATTCGTCGATAACGTAGCGCGGATATTTGTTTCTAAATTAGCGAACTAAATCCACACCACTTCGGCGAGCCACACCGTTCTCCAAGTACACAGCTAATTTTTAGGAATAAAAAAGTACACCATCCAGCACCAGCACGTTGCAAAAATATAGCAAACGAAATTCGCTTGCTTGGCTAGTTTGACCTAATTTACTTCATCAGTGCTTAAAGTTGATCGCCTTCACGGTTGTAGTTCATCTTCAACTGTTTCGTTACCACTTCTAAAGCCTTTATGTTGCTTGTAAACGTTCGACTGCAATATTGTCTGATTACAATAACACTTTGTGAACATTTTCAATTCATCCGCTCAAACAATTTAATCTCTTTACGAGAACTCAATGGAACCACTTTGTTAAATAAATTTTTTCATTTTGAAAATTCTCCGACAACAATTTGGAGCAATTACATGTGACGCTCTAATTTACAGACTAACAAACCGAATGACATGACACTTTCGCCAGATGTTAGTGACGGTTGTGCAAGTTTAACAAGAAGACGTCTACATGAATATTCGTGTGTGGAAATGGGCAAATTTTCTTCTCACATTTATACTTCATCTACTAAGAACGCTCACTATACTGTCGAAAAACTCATTTGTATGTTTGTAAGTAATGTGCATAAATTTTACTTGGAGATAAATTTTTCTATTGAACAGTGAAGTCTACGTAAACGAGGTCATGGAACTAAGGACGGTCTTTCCAAACGATTACAATGTCAAGAAACTAGTTTGACCGGATAATTGCTTCATATAGAGTTTTACAATCAATTTCATTTAAAAGAACTGTGGCCTTTTAAGACGTAGTCGACGGGTCATAAAAAATGGTCTCATCAGAAAGCTTTGCTTAGTTCAGTTGGTAAACTATACTTCTGCGCAACAGTGGGTGCTTGAGCGCAGAAACTGAGTGGCATTGCTTCTTGTCTCTTAGAGGGAAAAGGTAACTTCAACTTTTCCTTAAATTATTGGCCCGAAGAAAGAGAAATAATGGCAGATACCATAAAAATTAAATCATTACAAGGTTCAGCAGGTTTAACCAGGATGAGAAATCTTGTGTCAAATGAAACGAATATGTCCAATGTTGCGCATGTAGAAAGTGTGTACGTTACAAACCAAACTGACGCAAATTAGGAAATGTTAAAACAAATAAAAATTCTCCAATGATTCTTACTGATGACTATTACCAACAGTAAGGCTGAGACAAAAAACTCTGTGTTCACATGGACTCTTGTTGCACTCAGCGCAGTCAATCATCGGCTGTTGATTTGCTTGATTTCCATTTCTGGAAGAAACATGATAATGCATTTATGCATAGTGAATAGTGAAACCTATCTTTGAAATCTATAGGATATGCTGTAAACTGTCCCAATATCATCATCATTATTTTTTGGAAATAAAATCGAACTAACGGTACCTGTTGGAAAATTTGTACACATTTTTCTATATACAGAAGCCAAATCTATGAAAAATTTTTTGCACTTAAAGCATTTGTGGAGAGACAAACCGATAGCAGAGTAGGATTCCTCAATAGTCACATGGAAACAAACATAAACCAGAGAATATGCTCTACTGCTACTACAGTATAGTGTGCTTAGCAGAAAGTATGAATGGCGCCCTGTATTTACTTCATGTAGAACTGGCAAAAATGTTCTGGATTGAACCAAACTCAACAATCGTCTCTTTAGTCATATACGGTCTTATATTTCTGTTCTCAAATCGTTTGCATCGTCCAAAGCTAAGCTTCTAACATTCTATAACGTACACGTATTTTGATCAGTGCCAACTTTTGAATCTATGTAGGTATACTTTTGTATTTTCATGTCTATACGTCCTTACTTCCAAAATTACAATATCGGCTTCAAATTTAGCAAGTACGATAGAAGGTTTTGCATCCAGCTCGGTATTGAAAGCAAACCCAATCGGTTAAAGGACGCGCTCTCAGTACAATATAAATTAAAAGCATCTTTACTTTTCCTCACTGATGATAAACAAAAACAATAAAATTATTATGTGTATTCTATAGGCGAGCCCACATTTTCTGCACAAGAATGAAGAAGTCCTCCCCCTCCCTCCCCCCCATATTCATTATGTTAAAGTTTCATAATTTTATATTCCCCGATTTTTTAACATAAAAACAAGTGGGTATGGGACGAATATAATTATCGTTCTTCTAAAGTATTCGAGACAGATAGAAAGAGAGAGAAGAGAGAGAGAGAGAGAGAGAGAGAGAGAGTATTTTTTTAAAGTGTATTGCCCCAGAACAATACATTGCCTACTTTAAGCTTAAATTTAAAAATTTTTATTAGTGAATCTCGCCGACTTACATGTTTTTCCTCTAGTGAAGTAAAATTTTGTTTATTTGGTTTTTATTAAATTTTTTTATTGATTTTATTCAATAGTTTTCGCCTTTAATTAGATTTCAGTGTGTTTCGACTTAAGAAATTTTTCTTCTTTTTTTTTTTTTTGTGTTTTTCATCCTTTTATTTAACTTTCTTACATATTTTACACAATTACTTAATCCCTTACATACAGCATTGAAAACTTATGCAACTTAGATTGAAAATTTGTTCTCTTTCTAGATGTAATGCGAATGCTTAATAAGTAAACCAATTAAAAATTCTTATCCGTACAATGGATTTTATCAGCATGCCGGTAGTTATGAAAAATGTACAGGGTGATCTAAAATTGATGCAAGATGGTGCGATAGTGAAGAGATTAATCAAAAAATCTTAGGAAAGCGGGATCGAGTAGCGATCTTAAACCCTCTGCTCAACATTGAAGCAGTTGGTCAGAATGTTGCTATGAGTCCTGGAGGATACAGAAACATTAGATATTGCGTGAAATTCTCTGCCGAGTATTCCTAGAAAACGTTTGCGTATGGAATAGTGATTCAACTGCGGCAACTATCAGTGGATTAATTAAACAGTTTTAAGCAGACTTAGTCTAGATTGGTGATCCTAAGCACTCTACTCGTCCTTCAACACAAAACATCGAAGGTGTTCGCATGGGGGTTGCTAAGAGTTCAATCCTGCACCCTGGTCAAGAATTGGACATTTCGTGAAGTTCTCACGTTTCGAGCGTTCTCACGAAAGATTTGCGGAACATCGAAGCACTTCGTATGAATATTGCTAAGAGTTCTAGGGTATCAATTCCACACCGTGGTCAAGAATTCGACACATCGTGAAGTTTTATACAGTCTATTCTCATAAGGGACTTGCATCTTCACGCTTACAAACTCAAGCACTTAAACCCGCTGACCCATGCAAAGCAATTAGAGTAACGTTGAAATACGTTATGGAATACCGATAAGTGTTTGTTGATTCCTTTATGCCAAATCAGAGACTGCATATACTCGATATAGTTTTCCGTTTACGTAACTCTGTACTGCATACTTTATAAAACAATAAACTTGTGTTTTCGATAAAAATTATTTCGTGCGTGAATTTTAGGACACACCTTATAAGTCATATTTATTTTCATTTTTACAAAATTATTGAACTGAAGGCTGAAGGCAAACCTGCAAAAATTGCTTCAATTACGATAACAAATAAAAAGAAAGCACCCCAAGGAAACCTCATAACCTAAATATGTTTAGAATCTTGATTTGGCAAATTTTCATAATAATCAATAGTCAACGTACGCTAATGTTTAAACAAAATTTGTTGATAGGGAGAATAAACAAATTGTGGGCGAATCGATGCTGATTAGTTTTATTACAAATTATGCTCAGATATTTGGATTTTCCATGATTGATGCCTTAGGGGTTAAATGTAAATATATGAATGTGTGTATGAATGACTTTATGTGTGTTTCCTTTTGCTTTTCTCTTTTTTTTTTTTTTTATGTTTATATTTACAACCTGATGGAAATAATTTCACTTCTTTTCTTAATCGAATGGTATACATTTTATTGATTACATTACGGTGCTACTAAAAAGAGAATAACTACGTTTTCATTATTTCTTTTTTTTATTTTCGGTTGCTTCTTTTAATCTTTTCTTCAATTACAATTTCGCCTACATCTTGCGTAGCCTAGGTGATCTAATCACTTCCATATTCTTTCTTATTCTTTATAATTTTTTTTTTTTTTTTCATGTTTTGTATATACGTTTTTTTCTTATCGAAGCCTATACAATTTCTTATTCGTTAACTTAAGGGAAACTGGATTAATTTTAATCTTATAGTAAGGATTTGTTTTTGCTTTTCTTTTTTATATTTTTTTTTTAAGTGTTTAGTTTTGTTCAATCTTTAGTTTTCTTAATGCGGAAGTGTTAACGTTTCGAGTTTTATTTTTTTCCTTTTTTTTCCTTTTCCTGCAATTCTTAGGCGATAATAGATCAATAATAAGCTCATGGGGCTTTTCGAGCTTTTCTCTTAAAAGCCCAGTTTTTCTTTGGTTATTATCGAATTTTGCCTTTAGAGGATTTCAGAAAAAATTTCTCAGTATCAAGTATTGGAAGAAGGTGTAAAAGCCATATAGAGAACATTGTTCAAAATGTTAATGCTTTTATAATATTATCCAAGGACTTTTCTCTAATTTTTTTCAAACTTCTTCAGTATTCAACGTATTTTACAGAGCTACCGAATCGTCGTTTAATATTTTTGCTGAATTTGAATTTAAATTGGCTGACGTTGCTTTGCAGAGCTTGGTTGCAAGGGTGAGATTCTTGTTGACGGCTTTGGGGCTGCTAATGGCGTTAGTGTTTGCATTGTTTTTTGCGTTTTTCGGTGCTGTTGTTATCAAGTTCTTTGCTTTCAAACACCGTTGCTGCTGCTGTTGTTGTTGTTGTTGTCATATATCAGAATTTTCATGTGAATCTCCCACATAACCCTCGTCCGGACTATCAGCTAAAGGACCATTTAAATGACGAGTTTTTGTTGTGTGTTCTGTTGGTGTTGCAGTCGTGGCGTTTGTGAGTACGTCATCATCAGCACTCTTTAATGCTACTATTGTTACGTTGCTTGCAGAGGTGGGCGATATATCGGTTTCATCGCATTCAGGTATAGTGGTCGAATCAGCCTGGGCAGCCGCACAGCGCATTGGTTTTCTACCCTCACTTTGTGTTGAAGCGTTTATAGTCGTTGTTGTTGCTGTTGCCTTCGTTATTGTTTGCGCCGTTGGCATTGCAGCATTTGTTTTTGACTGTGTCTGCTGTTGTGACAATGACAACGATGTTTGAATTGGCGATGATTCCGACGATAAGGTGCCGCTATTGAGTGTTTGTATGTTCACGCCAGCAGTAGTATTTGCTACTGATTCTAATTGTTGGGGACTTAAAGGCAAGTTCCCGGCTCCCGTTATTAAAGTAGGATAGCGAATGCTACCGCTTTGAGCGTGATAACCAGGTAAACAAGGTGGCCACTGCTGTAAACTTTTTGTCACCGCATTATCGTTTAAAGCATTCGTAGGCGAATTGGCGCTTTTATAGCCTTCGGGGGGTGACGGATATTGCCCCAATTGCTGTGTTTGCTGAGGATATCCCTCGGCAGTAAAGCGTACATTGGGCATCGTGAGCTTGTCATAACTTGGCGTGTTAGAAGAATGCTGTTGCAAAAATTCAGCTTCCAGACTATATCGCATGCCATTAGCAGCCGAAGCGGCGTATTGTTGTTGCTGTTGTTGCTTATGGACTCGGTTGTGAGGTAAGGTGCGATAAAAGTTTTGCTGTGACTGCGTGTGTTGTTGTTGTGAATGTTGCTGTTGTGGCGATGAAGCCTGTTGTTGTTGAATTAGATGATGATGGGCGGGCGGGATTTGCTGCAAATGCTTATTGTTAAAATCGTAGGCGAAACCATCTTGCCCCAAAAAACAAACCGGATTAAGATGTACATCTATTGCATGCGCTGGTAAACTATTCATGACAGTTTTCAATTGCATACCCCGTGGAAGAGTAGTCATCGCGCCAAATCTTGAATTACCACTACTAGTATTTGGACGCATAATCTGTGAACCAAAATGTGGCGCCAATTGATAAAATCGATCATATTGTACAGGTGCTGAGCAATCATTGCCCACATCGTATGCTGTTGCGGTCGCATCGAGGCTTGTGGATGTCTTCAGTTTATGTTTCACACCGTTTTCGGTATCATTAATCAGATCTGGATTTTTCTCTGCGTACGCATTACGCAAAGAAGCGGGTGGAGAACAATATGCCAAAGTATTACTAATGGCCGGATTTACCATCAGGGAGGCCGGCAGCGTAGGTGGAGGTGTTGCCGCGTTAGCAATATTTACACTTAATTGCAATGTTTGATTGCTACCTTCCAATGGTGCGTATAACATGATGTTCTGTTTCATTTGATTGCCTAATATGACGCCATTCTCTTTGCCCAATTTAGTGGGCGTCATACTGTCACAAGCACTCAATATTAAACCAGAGCCAGCATTTATGCTATCACCGTCATTTATAATCGATGAACACTTCATAAGGCCGGTATCGTTGCTACTGCCGCCATCAGACGATGTGGTGTTGTTACCATTAACGGATGTAACCGCAGACGGGCTACATTTCTTACGTTTTCGAGGTGCATCACGTTGCTTGCATTTGATAATCACAGTGCACAATAAAACAGCAAAGATTATGCCCCCACCAGCACTGCTGGCTACTATATAATTAAGATAATTTTGCGGAAATGATACTTCGTTGACTATTGGCGGTTCCTTAATAATCACTCTTATGGTATAATTGCTAAAGGTAGTACCAGCAATATTCTGACCAACACAGGAAAATGTACCATTGTCCTCTATACCTACATTATAAATGAATATCTCGCTGCGTTTCTCTTCAGAAATTCCCGCCGAATCATCTACGTAGTAATACAAATGCGGGTTATCTAATAAGCTGTCATTACTCATAACTTGGCCATTAAACAACCACATTACTTTCGGTTCAGGTATGGCACGCACGACACAAGAAATGCTTAAATTTCGACCTTCGGAGACTTCATTGTATGTTGACTGAGGCGTCACTTCCGGCAAACAAGCAAATTCTTCACGCTTGAGATTTTTTATCACTTGACTCTTGAGTCGAGTTGGTTCCACGCATTTTGGATCTTCTGATTGCGGAGTATTATAAGTAGTTAGCCAAGCATGCACATCCAGCAAACGACAATCGCATGTCCAACGGTTACTTTGTAAGCTGATCCCATGCAATGACTTAGGTAATATATGGTTTCCCTGTATGTAACTGATGCGATTGCCATCTAAACGCAGCCATTCCAAATTGTCCATTCCAATAAATGCCTCATTTTCGACACGCTCTATTTGACAGTTACTCAACTCCAAGGTTGTAAGGAATGACAGATACCGAAAAGCGGCTAACTTTAGTTCACGTATCGGATTACCGCTCAAGCTTAGACGCATTAGCGAGCTATAGTCTTGAAAGGTTTCTGTAGGTATTTGCTGCAAAGCATTCTCTGATAGATCAAGTTCTACCAGGTTTGTTAGGCCACGGAAAGCCTTTTCGTGTATACGGATCAGCTGATTACGCGATAAGTAGATTTTTTGTAAATTTAATAGATCCATGCGTAGAAACCTTTCACTTTGTAATACTTGCAAGGCGTTACCCGAAAAATTGAGAACCTGTGTGCCGGGATCCATGCCCTCCGGTATGTTAGGCAAAGATTGCGCGCCGCATTCCACTGTCTGCTTACCACCTTTCCATTTACAAACGCAAACTTCCGCCGGACAGGCTATCGAAAACGTTCTTAATAGCAAAAGTGCTGACAGCGAAGCCAGGTAGGCTGCAAAAACCATGTTTATTGAAGCGGTGGTGGGTGCAAAATCTAGTTTACTGTTTGGCTTAGGACGCTATTAGTTAGCCTTTCTTAATAATTTTAACTGCAATTTTTGCTTCTAATTTAACTCTAATCGCTTAAGTTATTTTATATAATTATTTGCTTTTAATTTTCTTTCTTTTTCTATTTTAAAATTTCTTTAGTGCGTGTAAATGTTGAAATATATATGCCTTCCAATTTTCCTACGCTTCTTGCTGTTTGTCAAATTTTACCTGTTCCTTTGATATTTCCTTCATATAATCGATGGATATCGATGATGATTATGGTGTCTTTAATGTTGGTGGTATCGGTGGTAGTGTTTAGTGTTAACACCAAAAGCGCCATCTATATAGGGTTGTATAAAAAATCTTCTGACAATTAGGTAGGCGTTCACGGCGACATAAATGTTACGAGTTTTGCTTGTTCTTCTTTTTTTTTGCTTTCTTTAAATGTTGTTTGTTTTTCTCCTTCCTTGCTGCCACCTATCAATTTCAATCTATTTTATACGAATATTTTTGTGACGAGGCTCTCGATTAGTCTTCTAATGCTCTGCTACGTTTTCTCAGTCTTCAGCGCGTATCACTTGTGTAAATCCCTTAAGGCTTTTTATCTATAGATTTAAATAGATTCATTTGACAATCAGAGCGCGCTGTCAACTGGAATGCTGGACGTTCTCGTTCTTTTTCTCCTTTTTCTACATATTTCCTTTTCTGCTTGAATGACTGCTATTGCTTTTGATATTGCGCTTATCTAAGTACTTTGGCTATCGAATGTTATACTTTTATAAATGTGCATGAAATATTTCAAAGACAACAACAACAACAACTAAAGCAAGTGAAGAAAGCCTTTATAACAAATAACAGTCGTTTTGTGCAACTCGATGTTGGTTTCCTTGTGCTGCTGTCATTTCAACTTTCGTACTGCTATGTATTCCGTGATTTTTGTAATCATTGTTTTTTTTTCTTCTTCTATTTAGTTCTTATGCTTCTTTTTTCCTTATAGCGGTGCTTTTAACTATTCACTGGCAACACGTACAACCCAGATTGTCTTGCATTCTTTTCTTTTTTTTTTTTTTATTTTCCAATTTACCATTACCGCACTTCTGTCACTCAGTCATTTGCTAGGCGCCCGTAAGTCTTAAAATTTGTTTTGATGTTTTTCTCTGTCGTGCTTGCTTTTTTCTGCCTTTACGTTCGTTCTTTTTCAATTCATATTCTGGATTACTTTTATTGCTTTTGTAGATTTTTCTATCGCTCTTTCTTCCTCTACCTAATAGAAGAATGCAAGAAAAAAATTCCTGATTTTTTTTCTTATATTCTTTCTTTTCTTATTTGTTTTATTATTTTGTGTATTTTTTGTTTTCGTTTTCTCTTCTTTTTTTTTTCTTCTAATTTTCACTTAGTTTTATGTCCTGTACTCTGATGAAGTATCTGTTTGTTTATGTGATTCTTTTTGCTGTCGTTATCTGCGTACACATTTGATTTCCTTTCTTGCCATTTGTTATACATTCAAGCTTCAACATCGGTCTCTCTTTCACTCTCGGTCCTATGTTGACAAGCCATCATTTATAGTCTTTCATTAAGTCCATTAAGGGTTTTAACTGCAAATAAAGAATGAAAAAAGTTAATAAAGAAGTTAAAAATATATCACTGAAAAGAAATCTAAATACACCTTCATACGTATACACATCTACATATTACATATTACATATACATGTATATATATATATATATATATATATGCACTAGTAGTGGTTTGGTAATTTACAATGGATTACTAAAAATTAATATTCATTTTATTAAATGATGATTTTCTAAAAGGGTAAGAAAGTCAAGGATTAAATGGAGTATGAAGTGGGATCGTAGACCGTGCATATTTTCAGTGTGGCTGACTTTCCATAACGTTGGTTTATTTTTTTTGATTGTACCCTGCATCACTGTGGTACTGCTGTGTGGCAAGGATGTATTAAGTTTATGCGAATGCAAGCAATACCCAGAAAGACTTGAGATCGATTCACCTTTGATTGCGCCGATCAATTCAGAATCGCTTTTTAATTCAATCAAAGCATTTCTGTCCGTCTAAAGCATTTTATGAAAGAATTCATTAAATAATACGAGCAAATGAAATTATCATTTGCAGACACAATCTGCTTCAATTTAAAGGTCTAGACAGGATACTAGTAGCGTACTCGTAGAGCAGCACTCTTACTGGCGTTATAATCGATCGTGCAAATAAAGATCACTGTTACACATCATACGAAGGGAACTGATCTTATTCGAAAAGACCATATCGTCCCGGTGATACCGGTGTTAGTTTTAAAGTGTACGAGTTCCGAAACGTTTCAAGTATTTATTCATCTTACAGTCAAGGCAAAATTTTTAGCGACATTTAAATGCGCCTGCAACTATAAGTTTATTCCGTTTGGCCAGAAATGTACTCGAGATAGAGATTATTTCCCAATCTTTGAAATGCTTATGAAATATGTTAAAAGCATTCTTCCAACGAAGAAGAAGAAAAGCTTCCTACTCGAACACAAGAATTTTCTAAATAAATCCGAGTGACAACGTAGGTAAGCGCAAAGGGTTCGCATTTTAGTCCGTATTGCTGCAGTTACTAATATTTTAGTTATTAAAAAATAATGAAAAAAATGTATTTATCTCTTTCTATTGTGCAGTGCCCTGTGTACACACACATAAAGTTCAACTTACGTACACATTGAAAGACATTTTTTTCCTTTTCTTTGTAGAATTTTGCTTTAAGCCTTAAGAGTTTAAGGCTTTATTATAAGAATTGTTTTTTATTTATGTTTGTTCAAATTCCGTTTTATCGTCAGCGTTTCCTACAACCACTTATAGAAATATTTATAATTTATAGGAAAAG
Organism: Glossina morsitans morsitans; assembly: GCA_001077435.1. Taxonomy (NCBI): domain Eukaryota; kingdom Metazoa; phylum Arthropoda; class Insecta; order Diptera; family Glossinidae; genus Glossina; species Glossina morsitans. The sequence continues at coordinate 31,950 of CCAG010014835.1, forward strand.
AAAAATATACTTCAATTTTTGAAAGTTTCTACTTGCCTTAAAAATAGATAGGAAAAAACATATACATATGTACAGATATATTACAACAAACAATCCCTTCATAAAAATGTGATATTTTTTAAATTTTTATTAAAAAAAAAAATTCTCTTTGTTACGTACTAAAGTGAAATATCTTTAATATTTTATTCTGAACATAGAAACGCATCATTGAGGTTAAGGTGAATCGTTTATGGCTGCCATTTTTTATCCTTAAAGAACACTTTGTCTACCTCATAAATATTTCATGCCGACGCCTCTGAGTGAGGTCAGATTAAGTTATTTCCCAAGTCCATTGTCATGTTGAAAAAAAGAACAGTTACATTCGCAGGCAAATAAAGAAGAGAATTGAATTGGAAAACTGAAATTATTTCCAAGTCAGTAAGGCAAACGGATTATCTTGGTTTTGAGATTTTACAACAACTTTTTTGCTGATAACGCCATGGATTTTTAAATGTTTTTCGATTGGGATAATATTTTTCAATTATCCGATAAATTAATAGGCAAGGGTACACAGAAAGCAGAAAACCTGTTTGCCAAAGCGACGACTTGACGAAATCTTTTAAAATCAATAGAGTAAAGCGATAGAGTAAAATGTTGATGGAGAGACAGACGGACATGCACTTGGCGTGGTACTACAACTACTACTTTGCACTATCATAACCCCGCCGTTGCGTATGAGCAACACTAAATAATAAATAAAATGTCGTGCCAGAGGGCACATTACAAAATAACAGAAGAAAAAGAAACAAAAGAGAAAAGAGAAAACTCAGCCATCCGTTACGTATCGGCTGACCTTTTACTGGTCAGCCTCTGTAGTAGGTTTATCTACCATTACGTACGTACGTCTGTCCTTTCAATCCAATGCGCTTTCTGCCTTATATATGTGTATGCATGCATGTGTGTATATGTATATAGATATCTACATATAGATTTTAAATTTTTCAAACGTCGAAAAACATGAATTCTTTAAAACGCGACCACTTTCTTGAAACGCTTTCTAAGAAAACCACAAAACTTTTGTAATTGAATTTTCAAATTAATTTAAAAATCAAATCTTTTGTGCAAAACTCTGCTTCTTTTGAACCTAATTCTCCTCCTTTATAACATAAGGGATGTCTGGGTGTGCATGTGTTGCGTTATTTTATAACGCATTAAGATACCGTTCGAAAAGCAAGTGACGATCGATAATTTGTGTTTCTTTGTACTCTGTTCGTCTGTCAAGAACACGATTACGGCCTGGAATTTTTGCCTGACATTATCATTTTCCTCCTACTTTCATTCCCTGTAATAAAAATATTTTTAAAATTAAAAATTTTTGCTCATAGTATGTGTATGACTATCTCTCCATTATCTTATTCCGTTCCCTGCTAGGTATGCATATGGGCAGGAGACTTTGACTTTTCCTCAGTAACAGCTTGGACATCACGACAAATTAACATTTAAAAACTACTGCCGTGTAAAGCTTTATTTTAAGTACCTTGCGCTTCCGCTTAAGATTGCAATTTTGTCATAAAATTCTAACAAACCCCTTTAAAAAAAAAAAAAAAAAAAAAATTTAAACAAGTATTTTTTCTACTTCAACTAATATACAATTTCTTCGCGATTTTTTCCTTGATTTTCATACGCTACGCCACTTGTGGTACAGTACATGTTCGGTTCGTACGGATTTATGCAACACCCGGAAGGACTAGGAATAGATCCATCCTTTATTGTACCGATGAATTCAAAGAATAATTTTGAGCTTCTCTGTCCGTCTGTCCCTCTAGTACCTCTTCATGCATTCTTATGTTGAATCTACAGATCGGAATTTTTTGTGGACACATTGATGACATTTGGTACACCGCTATGTTTTGGGCCCACAACGAACGCCGTTGAAAGTTGTTCACATCGGACAGCTTTCCCGCCCGCTTTTCCTCTAACGCCTTATTTTGAAAATTCATTATTAAGCGAAGTGTTGTAAAGTGTTTAATGATCGGCCGTGGCCGACTATAATGTTTTTACCTTTTATCGTGTATTTTTCTAAAACTTGAAAACAATACATAATTTACATAAAAAAAAAAAAGTCTACTGCATTACTTTCAAACTCATAGAATTACTACGAAATCGTGAAATTTAATGCATAAACTTGTAAGAAAGTGCAGCGTTTGTGGTAATACAATTTACGTTCATTATTTATGGATGAGTAACATTGCTTCAGTACGGCGCGGCACTAACGATTGCACGTCTCTTCGACAGCATAGGAGCATAGGAGCTTTGATGTTTTCGATTCTCCCGCGACAAGTACACTTTTAACTCGAGAAATTAACCACGAAAACAGTTTTCTAACTTTCTCAATTTAAAGCAGCGGTTATTTTTTCATCTCTTCATAGAAAATAGTTTTAAATTGCATTTAAGAAAGATTATCTTGTCGAGATTGTGGAGGATATAAATTTTATTTTAACAATTTTTCAAATATTTTCAAACGCACTTTTCACTCAAATTTAGATAACAAATTAATAAGGATTTTATAAGAATGCATATCGCATTACCGTTAAGCAAACGTTAAGTGTTCTTAACCAAATTTAAAAGTTCCACGCACTTATTTATACGGTTGCATTTGCAGAATGCATGAGAAAAACTTTTCGAACGCGTACATTTTCTCTGGCATAAAGTACGTGCTTAAAAAGAAAAGCGTTTTTCATTCTTCAAGCAAGAAATTGTTTCCGTACGTTTTGAAAATTGAAATTAATAAATGTTCTAGCGACACAACAACACTTCATATATTATATAAACTAACGTAGAATGCCGGTATAGCAAATTTCTTTTTCTGATTGCAAAAGCGCGCTTTAGAGGCGCTATACCGTAGATACCGTTCCTTGTAGATCAGCGCAAAATTCTAGGTCGAGGTAATTATATTGATTTCTCCTTGGTTTCCGACTGAGACACTCGCAACTATTGACCGAGCAAGTTAAAACTTAGCGCAGACACCTTTATGTGATGACCATGCATGACTCAAAGACTTGAAAAGAGCAAGGTAATGAATTTCCTGATTGAAATACCGGCTATGCTCCCAGTTAACAGAATGAGTTGCAAGTTCCGCTGTAGGTGTATGATACCCAAGATTTGCCTCAATGCTTCCTATGTTCTCCACCACGCTTTAATTTTACACGTTTCTCTTGTCCTACTATGAACTCAACTTTTTATGGAACTATAGGCGCACCTCTTGTGAGCTGTATGCGCGCAGACTATCGAATTAATTCGAAAATCATTCGTAGTTAGTTAATAATCCTACTATAATATATATAATTATAGGGTATTAATATTACGTAATTTGTGGTTTGTCAAGTGGACAACCTTTTACTGTGAAACAAGATCGCCAGGCTATGTTTTAAATAATTAAGAAAGTTATTAGCCAACCAGTCTACGAACTGATACGTATACATGATCTGACAATATATAATAGTTTCACACAAATACTGTTATGTACACATATATGGAGTCACCGAACAGCATGAAAAGAAATCATAGTTTTTAGAGCGCAAGATCTTTTCGGAAAGCCTATATGCCGAAGAGCTATGAAGACACTATTACTTCCACGCACAACGTAAATTTAAAAAAAATAATTGGTACAAGGGGTGGAATCCTGAAACAAAAACGATTTGAAAAATAATCTCATTGGTCTTTGTAGAAATAGTTAGACGATCAGTGAACAAAAGCATTGTAAACACAACTAATGGAAATATACAACTGAGAGCCAAAATTAAGGCCTATTTAGTTGTATTTTTTTAAAATATATTTCTCCACTTTTAAAGGAAACTCGCTCAGGTACAATGTTTTTATGCCAAACCTCGAAACAGTTGCTGCAGTTGATTCCCGGAATGGTCTTCAAAGCTTTCTGCGATTCCACCTGTGTCCCTTCAATCGAGTCGCTACGTTGTGCCTGGAGTTTAGGAAATAGCCAGAGGTCACATTGTGCTCAATCCGGTGAATACGTTGGTTGCGGAACGATATAGGTTCAATTTTGAACAAAATGGTCTCGAAGAACCAATGCACAACTTGTTTGTTTTTACTACCAATCCAGATTTGCCGCATTTCAGGCCCAAAGTAATATTTTAAAATGTTCTTGACTGATCCGTTTGAAATACCAACAGCGCCAGCGATGTCCCTAATTGTGAATCGATGGTTATTGAGCACCGAATCTTTGATTGATTGAACGTGACTTTCGTCGATAGAAGTTGATGGTCGTCTTCAATCCGTTCTAGTCTCTTCTTTGATCTGTTTATATCACTTGTAAATATTTCTTTCCGACAAAGACGAAGGCTCTCTGGATCATCGCAAACGTTTTTGCACAAGAAATTTCATTTCGCAAACAAAATTTAATGCACCCTTCGCTCAAGAAAATCACATATGGTAAAAATTGGAAAAAATAATTCTTGTGTCGTACGAAATGTGTTGTGAAATCTGGCACCGATGTCTATCCCGGTGTTACCAACTTAGAAAAAACATATTTCTAATATTCGACTTACTATCTATCCACAGTCTGACTTGAAATTGGTCTACTTTCTATCTCATAACAAAGCTATCAAATCCCAATTCTTAGAAATTTAAACATTCTGCTCTTTACAGAATCATCTCTACCGAAGAGCTAACAAGAGCACGGCTATCATTCGATTTAAACGGTTTGCATTACTAAGCTTTTGATATTAATGAAAATATTATTTTCGTGTTCTGTTTCTAGATGACAGTGCATTAAGTAGGCAAACCAAGGCAAAAAAGTCGATCAACACCGAATTATTACTCAAGCAAATAATTGCTTAACATTGTTGGTAAATTTGTAACATCACTATCATCACACATCCCTATTCCCATGGATAGTAATGAAATATCGCATTACGCATTATATCACCCTACAATTCTTATTTAATGCAACTACAAACAAAACTGCTTCCATTACCGCAAATCACATTCGAAACCGTCTTATTCAACGTAAGCGAATCAAAACTTTGTTGATTTGCCCACTTGCAGAAATAGAGGAGGAAATCACATCTTATGCAAAATATTGCTGTAACGGGTAACGGAAACTTGAAAATTCTGAATTATAATTTGCACATTAAAAGTAGTGGTATCAGTGGAATATTGAAAGATGTTCTGTGAAAAAGGAAAAAATATTCATAAACAAAAACAGTCACTAAACGAATTTCTTTATACATATTCCATGTATGGGTATGTACAACTCGCTCTCAACAATTCTCAGATTTCTTTTCGGCATCTCACCTTTCCTTAATAAATGTGACGATTGTTATGTACGTCACATTGTACCTAACATACAAAGCGTCTAATCAATAAATATTAAACAATATTTTCATTACATTTCTTTCTTTAATTCGAACAACAATACGAATGCGTATAATTTTTGCAGTACATTATATACATAAAATATCTAAACCAAAAAGTATCATATGATTTTTTTCAATCTATTTCGCAATTATAGAAATTCAAATAATTTTCGAGTTTGATAATAAACCAATCAGGAAATTATCAAAATCCTTAAAAAGAAGATTCGGAAAATTACCAAAAAGCTTTTATTTAATTTACTGTTCTGTCAACATGGAAGCTTCCAATTGATATATCGGAGACTTGGTTTGGCCACATGACCGCACTATCTCTTTCGAAAATGAGGACTTAATATAACCTGCACCTCGTTGGAAAGGCTATTAATAGACGACACATGCCCTAACGAGCTTCATTTTTTCATAGGCCGTGGCTTGCCCACAGTAGCTAAGCAAACTTTAGCTTTATCAACCTCATTTATAACGTAGTGTAAAAACTTTGTCTTTTCAAATATTAATTAATTAATATTTTGTAAAAAAATTCTTGAAAAGTTCGATTTTAACTCTATTTTGACTTAAATCGCTGCGAGACTTTGTTTAACATAATTCCATTAATAGCTTAGCAGGGGTCCGTAAAAAAATGGTTTGGGTCTTTACTAGTTATATTTAAATATAACTTCACACCCCTCATACGGCTTTGGATGAGCAGCATATTCAAGATCACTTAATTGACTAAGTCAATTTTTCGCACGACCTTGCGTGAATTTTAGGAAAACCTGTTTATTGCAAACAGCATAATACTATTACTGAACACAATCAGTAGAGTCTCGTAACACTGTGCTAGTACGGGCTTCAGAAAAGGAACTGTCAGCCATAAACAAGTTTGAACATTCTTCTTAAACATGTAATCTTAACGGGATTAAAATCTGCGCGATTTTTTTTAATTATCATTGCATTACTAGTAAATCAAAGTTCACGTTTTAAATGTCAGTTAAACGAATTGTGACAGCTGGCCCGGGTAGTAATGCAAGCATAGGGTTGGAAAACTCTATCATATTTCGCAATTCAAACGTAGCACTTACTTCAATACACTTACATTCAATAATGTGTTACATTTCAGCACTTCGGATATAATTGAGTCGTATGCAATAGCGCTTAAAAAATGTGATGATTTAGCATTGAAGCAATGCAAACAAAATCGTGGAATAAATATTTATCTATGGTTTGCATGAAAACTCAATGAGTTTAAGAGTCAATTTTTGTGTGTAACCCCAGAGTTCCTAAAATAAAATCATCTTTAGTTTCTCCTGCAAACATTGCATTGAGTTATCTAATCTCACCGCTTATGAGCAAGTTAAGCATTATTGCGTCACGAGTTTATGCAATCTTATGTTACAATACGCAGTGGCACTAAAAACCATTTTTAACCAAAGATTGTTGGAAATATTCTTCGCTTTTAGTCCTCGTACAAACTCTTCATTTCATTAGTTAGCACTTTGGTAGTCACTCTATGCGAAATTTTCACCTTTTTAATGTGACTGTAGAAGTGATGAAGAAGTGTAATATGAAACTTTTACAAATACCAATTAACATTTGACATCAAAGGGGAACCTTTGTTTTCGCTATGTAACGAAATAATAGCTTTTTCGTAATTTTAGTTAAGGTCCAGCCCAGTTTTGAAGTTAATATAGGAAATCTAACAAAAACTTTGGAAGATTAGCTCAAATGTCCTAAGAAAGTGTTTGAATCGGCATTTCAAGGTCAGGCAGGTATACCCAGATCAATGCAATATTTCCAAAACACTAGAGCTTTTAAAGCATGAGGAGAGGAGAGAGAGAATTTAGTATACAACCAAAGTTTCATAAAACGGAAACAAGTAAAAACAAATAAGAAAATTAAATTCGGTCGCGACCGAATCTTTTATACCCATCACCGTTTACCTCAAAAAAGACAAAAGAAGTAAAAGAACAAAATTTTCATGCTCTATAACATTCGAGTGGGCGCAAGTGATTTCTTCTATTTTCAAAATAGAAGTTTTTGTCGTATAGGCCTGTGGGCCTTGTAGGCGTGTCCTTTGAAAATTTTACGTCAATTCCAAATTCTTTTGCAAATTTGTAAGAAATATTTTCATTTTCGCTAACGGAAGAATGTTTTCTGGGAATACTATAAAGTTGCGCAAACAGATAGATGGACAGACGAACAGGCGGACATGTTTAGGTGTATTTCAAATTTGAAACGCGCCTAGAATATGTGTACTTTATGGGGTTTTAAAAGTTTGTTTCTGCGCGTTATTGAAAAAACAATTAAATTTTGATGCAAAATATTATTCCGTAGACGTGGACAATTTTTTCTATTCTTCTGCACGGATGCTACTGCATCGCCCACAGAATATGCGTTCAAATTTTTGCATATTTATTTGCTATTGTTTATGAGTAATGAGCCAAAAACGGAAGAACGGAAGTAGGGCGTGTCCTTGACCGATTGGATCAATACCAACCTGTGTGCAGGAACTTCCAATATTTCTGCAAAATTTGAGGCAGGTAGCTTCATTTTTGCGACCAGGAGACAGACATTACACGGACGGACAGACGGACAGACGGACAGGATTAAATGGATTTAGAATTTGATGTTGATCAAGAATATATATACTTTTTGGGGATGCTCCGATGCTTCCTTCTGGACGTTGCAAACGTTCTGACAATATGGATGATGGGTATAAAAAACGCGTTTATAATGTATTCGAAAACACATATGCGTGAGCGAAATCATAATTATATATGCGTTATAAACGTTCGCATAATGTCGTTGTTTCAATATTATCATTAATAATAATATGAAATACAATAACAAAACTATGGCATTAACAATGTCCACAAACTCAGAAATACATATATTATTATATCTATCTGTTTGTCTGTCTGCTTGTGCATGTAATTCCCAAATGAACAACTCTAATAAACAAGCAAATAAACATGATGACAATGTGACAACTGCAAGATAAATAAAATATAATTATATGAGTATTATTGGATCATATGTACACAGAATGTATTGGCGAATGCAAAATTGGAAAAAGATTTTATCATCAATTGTATAAATGCCGAGCATACATAGCGCTATGTGTGATGATATGTATGTTTTTGAAAGCATGCAATTTACAAAATTCTTTAAATATTTAAGAAAACAAATATTGTACTAAATAGTTAATCAATTCACATAACGGAGATGTAAGTGTCAATAAATGCGAGAATAAAGGAAAAAATAATAACACACAAGACACATTATGAATTAGTTATGAAATTAAGCAATAAATCAACCACACACTAATGTAAACCAATTAACATCCTCCGAGAATAATGTCTGGCCTGGACACATAGGATTTAAGATTTATAGCACAAAAAAAATATCCTTTTATGTAGATGTGTGTACATAAGCTTAAATATTCTTGACATAATCTTGAAAACCTAATTTAATCCGAATTATTTGTAAGGATGATTAAGACGAAAGTGAAATCTTTGCTGTAATTTAATAATAAAATAATCAAATATTTATTATGGCTGCTACCTACTATAGAATAAATACAATGATTGTTTTTGAGACAATTTTTAATCACAATTCTATCTAATCTTTGATGTATGCTTATGTTTTAATAAATAAAACTTTTTAATTAAGTAAATGAATTTTCCTGCTTTCAGAACTAATTCTTCTAACTGTAAATATACGCTATAATAAATTATAAATACTTTGAATCGTCTATGACCTGCTAGCTGTCTGACTGTCTGCAGAAATCATGTCGATGAGTTCAAAGTTAGTTTGACTTGTTAATTTTTTTTTTTTACCGTTAATCTAGAGGAGCAGTCTACTAATTAATTTTCTTCAACTTTCTTCAAAATTGGTTAGAAATTATTTCTTAGCCAAACTCCCAGCAAAAGTGCACAGATCATTTGAACGAACGCAAGAGTTCTAATGCAATTAAAAAATTCTTTGATATAGTTTATTATAGGTCTATTAAATTTGTCAAAACGTTTGCAACACCCGTAAGGAGGCCCCATAAAGTATACGTATTTTTGGTCAACATCAAGCTCTCAATCGATTTAAACATGTTACTCTAACCGTCTGGCTAATGTCTCTTGTAAAGATTCCCTTGGCCACAAAAATAAAGCTACCGGTTACATGTGGCAGAAATATTGAACGTTCTTGCAAGCAGATTTGTATTGAAACCCGCCCAAAAGGATCGAAGGATTCGCCTACGTAAACTGTTTTCTAAAGTCGAAAGAAATTGGCTTTTTGTTAATTACTCACGAACTAAAAAACTTGGAAAAATCGATCCCGTCTATCCAATATTATAGGTTATCAACATTTTATTTTTTTGCAAAACTTTTGCTTCAAATACCCCGAGTGTTAAATTCAGAATACATCTAAGCATGTACCTCTGTCCGTCCTTTTGTTCAACCATCTAGTATCTATAGTAAACATTCTTGCATTCGCCAAAACAAAGACATGGTCTACAAATTTGCAAAGAAATTTGGAAATAATCCAAACTGGTCAAAGTACACACTCACAATACAACTAAAACTAGAAACACTTCTACTTTCTGTGTTTTTTGCTCGTTACTCACAAACTACAACAAATACGCGATATAAATTTCTACGTTTCTTCTATGAAAATAAGAAAAATCATTCACTTCCATCCAATATTACAGAGTAAGAAGATGTAGTTTTTTCCTTTATTTTTAAACTTTTTCAGTCACAACCTAATAATACTTTTTTACTTGTTCTATTTAACCCTGTCAAGGTTGCACTTGCAGGGTCCGCTACAAATACCAACATGGGAAGGCACCCACACGAGCTTCAGTCTCTTAAGACTTCGAGTTACCATCGGACGAGTCCCATTGTTAATAGCAAAAATTACACTAAGAACTTCTAGGCTGTCCTTGCGTAAGCATGATTTACTTCTACGCTGTGAAGTGTAAGTTACTGCACGATACCGTACCTTATCCTTTGTTTAGAATGTATTCACCGCATAAAATATTCCTCTTTAATACAATTATCCTTGCTGTGTCTCTTTCAAGCGAACACTCAAGTATACCTGAGCTTTTTTTTTATTAGTTAATGAATACGTTTCGATAACGCAATTTTCAAGACCACTTTGCATTTTATGACGCCGACAGATGAAAGATCGACGCTCGCTATTGGTTTCATTATTAGTTTTTGAAAAATTTCGAAGATTTGTGTTCAAGAATTCATCAAACCTTTGATTCTCACAACAATCAGCTCAAGAATCTAAAGATTGTTAGCACTGCACTATTAAGTTAGCAAAGGTTGTGATAACAAATTGTGTGTGTGTATCTGGAATAGAGAAGGAAATGAAAGAAATTTATAAAAACGATGTGTTCTAAACATATTACTTACTAAAATGCGTGCAGTTGCCAAAACGATATCTCTACGATTAAATTAATAGAAAGCGTAATGATTGTTGAAATTCTCGTAAATGTTTTTTATCCTTAATTTCTTTATTTTTTCCAGGGCTTACCCAAGCCCCTTAGAACGCTTAGTTGCATGAAAGAGAAATTTTATGGAAAATTTATTTTCACTCCACAAGAAATCGAAATAAAAAATTGTCATAATTTTATCATTCATAAAATTTCATACACCATCGCTTTTTATGACATACGTTTATATGTACGAGGGTGATAATAATAATACGTTAACTCTAATCATTTTGCTTCTCACTTTCCACGGACGAAGGTTGAAAGGGATTTGTCAATTTCAATTTAAGATGAGAGGGAAAAACGAAAACACACCAACGCTTGACGCAATTAGTTAACTCAGCGCATGCAGCACATATGCAGCCTGGTATCATAACATCAATGTTTTAAAGCAAAAAATAAAAACAAAACAGAACAAAAAAAATTAAACAGTACACACACACACACACACACACATGCACGAAAAAACCTCTATATGCACAAAATATTCAGATTAGTTTTTCTGTCATATTTTGATATACTCTTCAAATGATATATAATCAATTTCAAATCTGTCATGCACTCTTTCATATATGCAAACACATAAAACTTGGACTTTTTGTTGCTGCCGCTGTTGTTGTTATCCATACAGTGTGAACGGCATGTCTTTTTTGTCAACATGAAATGATTGATTAAAATTCTATAATTGACAAAGGGATAGAATTATTCTCGCATTGCATTTTAATTGTATTTCATAAAATTGTTCAAAATACAATTCTCTTTTAATAATTTTACAAAATAAAATCAAATAGCGTTTAAGCGCAATTTAAAAGAGACGTACGTATGAATGCGCTACACTTTAAAGGTTCAATAAAAGTTATAAGTTAAAAAAGAAGTTGAAAAACGAACGTTAATATTAATAAAAGTTATTCGCACAAATAAAAATATTAACCTGAATGGATCTTAATTACGAGGAATATTCGAAAATAAATGGAAGAGATTTTACACGAACTATTTTTTAAAATTAAGCAAATTCTAAATATTGCCCAAGTCTGGTAAGTACACGAGCTCATTCAGGCTTTCTATTGCTACCACGATCAACGCATCTTCATAAGCCAGTAATAGCGTTTATGCAGATTAGGTGTCTGTATTTATACTTGCTGTAGGAGATCCCCTCGTCTTTCGAATAAAAAAAGGATATCTGAGATCTCGGGAGCTTTGAAGAAAAAGTAACAAGAAAAAAGAATATTGACAACCGGGTTTTGACTTTGAAATGGAAAACACAAAAGAAATGTTTTTGATTAGAAACATCTACTCTATATATAGATATGTAATATACAATCCATTACTCATTAAGTTCGTAGACTTAGTAAGCCAATTAACATAACCTTTTTCAACAAACGTACATTCATCCAGCGCTTCTCTAACGTTTCTATGCATTTCTTATAGGACGATGTATACAGCCCTTGAAAACACGCTTCAAATTAGCGATCCGCCCCTTCACTGGAGTCACATTTTTGCGCGGGGAGTATTTTCTTATTATATATATAAAATCTATAAAAAAAACAATAATAGGAAACAAATAAAGGCTCTATAGTGGGCCACTTCTCACCATTCGTTGCTCTGTACCACTTGGCTTAATGCAGTTATTCGTATAACGGCTTTTGAAAATAAGATGTTGCATGGCGAGTGGTCTGGCCCTGATCATTTTCAATAACGTTCGTCCTTGGGCCAAATAAGCGCAGTGTATCATCATTTCATCAAAATGTCTCAAAAATGGCCGCGTGGAAGTTGAATACAAGAAACCAAGACGGACAAACAAGCTTAAACGCAGAACTCAGAAAGTGATCCCGAATCGCTAGGTATAATGAAAAGTGGGTTTAGCTCAAGTCCTTCTAGATGTTACGTACTTCCCCACGAACTTAATACACCCTTGCACGACCCACAACACGTGTAGGGTATAATGATTGTTACATTCATTGGTTATCATACTTAGTATTCATCACTATCGTCTCGTAAAAGCTAATTATGTTTCCAAAGTGCCTGTAATAATATTCAGTTACAAGACCAACAAGACGCTTATTATTGCTTGGTGGCTGAATTGACTGAAGGGTTAGTTAGCAAGCAAAGAAGGGAGGCAATGGATTAGAAACACAATCATCGGGAAGTAGAAACATAGAACATAGAAAGCGAACGAGATATGCACTCACACATCGACACATTTAAATATTTAAAATAATCTAATCGGTTTAGCATTTGTGTGTTATCTAAGAAAAGTCATAAATTGTATCGATGTGTTAATTAAAAGTAATTTAATGTTGGCCTGAAGTTAAGTGAAGTGATTGTTGTGTGGTTTTGAAACAGATATTCTCGTAACGAGTACAATTTATATTATGTCAAAAACGTGATCAATTTTCCTTTGTGTATACGTCGTTACTTCCTTTATGAACTTTTTTAAATTTTACGAAAAAAAACTACGAATACCGGGTTCAGAACGTACTCTCGAATAAAATCTCTTTAGCTCTGACAAGGACAATAAAAACCAGGTTTATATTTAAGAAGTAGTGGAGGAGAAATCCGCTGGAGCAGAAAACAGATCAAGATAGTGCTCACAGATATTACATTTCTGGCACTGGTTGCCCTCTGTTTTAAAGGCAGCTGCGGCTATTCCATTAACTTCAACTTGGAAAAAGGCAGCAATTCATTACGTTTTAGAAGCACATTATGTGCTTGTCTTTACCTTTGTACATAGCTATGGCTTGCAGTTCAAATCGACAAAAATTAGGCGTAAAAGAAAGCAATGCTTTATCAAAAAATGCCTTGGATTCTTTTAGTACATTCCAGATATCGTGTCTATAGTCTAAAAATTTCCAGTCTCGCACGTCCTTTTTTATTTTGAAAACCTACTTCGCTTGTGGTAGAAAAGTACCCAGAGGGACTTGAGATAGCCCAGCCCCACTTTTATTTATTCTTCCAACTGTAAATATCATCGCCTTTACCCTCTTTACCCCACCCGAATAATATTCCTTATTGCCGCCCCGCCTTGTCGGAATAAATGCATAAGTCATAAGACAGTGATAGTCGAAGAAAACTTTCGAAATGGCATTAATTTTGAAGTGACCTTAGGATGGCGCATTGGTTCACAACTTTCTCACGATATTCGCTCGATTAGTCAGTTAGTATACCTATTTCGAAGTCTCTGCTCTCGCGACGATAGGTTTCATCATGTCCTGCTCGTCAGACATCATTATCGCACAACCACAGTAAAAATGACGAAACTCGTTTTTATACGTTTACACCGCCATCCGAAGCTCTACAAGAATTGAATAAACCGAGATGGAACTCTAGGCACAGGCAGTCCAAAACAACTTTGTTAATATTCAAACAAGGAACTTCGTTTTCGCAATAGACCTTTTTTACTCAACACAGTAAGCCGTCGGCCGTCGGTCGTTGATTGGCCGACTGAGAGAAGAAAAGGAAAAGGCAGATAGTACTGAACTTCGTTTTCGCAATAGACCTTTTTTACTCAACACAGTAAGCCGTCGGCCGTCGGTCGTTGATTGGCCGACTGAAAGAAGAAAAGGAAAAGGCAGATAGTACTGAACTTCGTTTTCGCAATAGACCTTTTTTACTCAACACAGTAAGCCGTCGGCTGTTGATTGGCCGACTGAGAGAAGAAAAGGAAAAGGCAGATAGTACTGAACTTCGTTTTCGCAATAGACCTTTTTTACTCAACACAGTAAGCCGTCGGCTGTTGATTGGCCGACTGAGAGAAGAAAAAGAAAAGGCAGATAGTACTGAACTTCGTTTTCGCAATAGACCTTTTTTACTCAACACAGTAAGCCGTCGGCTGTTGATTGGCCGACTGAGAGAAGAAAAGGAAAAGGCAGATAGTACTGAACTTCGTTTTCGCAATAGACCTTTTTTACTCAACACAGTAAGCCGTCGGCTGTTGATTGGCCGACTGAAAGAAGAAAAAGAAAAAGCAGATAGTACTATCGAGTTACAAAAGAAAGGGAAGAATTTCATTATTTCGTAGTACCGGTGAAATGAAATTTAAATGAGAATTGCGCCGTATTTTTTGTTCGCATTATTTTAATTATTTCGTCGAAAACGTGTACATTTCGGACAAAAGTTAGTAAATAGTTTTGAGAGATAGATATATCTTGCGAATGAGAAGACACGATTTGTAACTATTCGTTTGAATTGTTGAATAAAACGAACATTTTTATAATAACGAGCATTAATCAACCCTCGCTAAAGTTATAAGCCAAGTTAAATAAAATTTAGATATGTTAGCTTTAACATATTTTCCTTTTTTATTTTTATTTTTATTTGTATTTTTTTTTCCTCTCTGCCAATTTAACCTAATACTTTGTCAATTTTATCTCCCCTATCCATCCAAAGAGCTCGTTGTTTATTGTGGTAACAAAAGCTCAAGCAAAATTGACACAATTTGTCTTTTTTTGTTTTGTCTGATAACGAGAATATCTCCGTTTACCCGGCTTCCATTGTCTATCGCTGAAATATCTTGCTATTATCTTCTGTGGCCTCCTCGCTCTCCCCCTCCACCTAAAATTCTGATTGTCATTGCTACGAATATTATCTCTATTGTCGTTTAAAAACGTTGACAGTGTTATCTTTGAAGTTAACTCTTTTTTCCATTGGGGGGAAGTTTTTGTTTTTCTTTCCCTATTAAATTTCATTTCATTTTCTTTTTTTTTTTTGTTTGGTTTTTATTTTTGTCTTTTTATGGACCTCTGTTTATTTTGCTACTTATGCTGAGTTAGATTTTATTTTTATATTTACCACTAGAGGGAGCATATTAAGTTCGACAAGCCAGAAAAAACCTGCCTAAATATTCTGCACTTTATATTTGTTAAAGGTAAAGTTCTGGATCGAATTGATGGTTTATGTGTCCATACTTGCATTTTTAAAGTCAAGGATAAACGGACTGCCAGGAGTTTGCTCACATGAGTTGTAAATGCAATTCGATCCAATCTATATATATACACCTATATGCTTTTTTCGGAGTGTAGAAATTTTTATATATATGTATATATACATGACACATCAGTGCATAAGTTTGTAGATGACTCATAGATTTTGCCACTATTGATGCATCCGTACGATTTTTAGATCGTGCCAGCCTTCAAAGGAAATACGTCAAAATTTCATGACATTCCCACCATCAGTTACAAATTTCCTACAAATATATATATATATAATTGCAGGAATATAAATAAGAAAGCAAGAAGAATATCCAGAATTGACACAAACTTTGTACAAGCACCAGAACAAAGATTTGACATTACGTAGTTGACATGGTCAAAGGTGACTTTCCTGATTTTCCTGCCCATAAACGCAACTATCTATTGGATAGCATCTTGGGAAACGACGCATAAGGGGGATATGCGACAACTTTTAATGTGAGTTAAAGGTTAAGCATACTTTCGAATGGAGAAGGCACAGTAATGATCTATTATACCATAATACAAATTATACCTTAATTTGAAAGTAACATGAAATAATATTAGCAATATAGAGCACTTCTCGTTATTGGGATGAGAGTCAGTAGATTGTTCGAGACTAACAGCCGTATTCTGACGTTGTGACCGGTCACTAGTCACACGAGAAGACGAGCATTCCTAATATAATTTCTGTATTCACATTTAGTATTCCGTTCTAATGGTGACAGTAAAACTCGTCAACCTTCATTTTGTCATAAAGAAAAGCTTACAAGTCGCGAAAGCCAGGAAAACAAGTTCTTTTTACTACTTAGCGACATGTGACGTCTATGCGATACTGCTCGGAATAAAACTTTTGGTTATTGCCGAGCTTTTACATACCGCTGATAATTAATTTGGACCAATGACCACTGCAGCTTCGGCGGCGAATATAAACAGAGTAAACAAGCTTCAGTTTTATGAGCGTAAGCAATCAATTTGCCAAACGAGACAAATGGTCGAATGGTCTCTTAATGCATATTTCTGAATGATGCAAATGAAATAATAATAAAATGGGTTTAACCCATGGGTTTCGATGGTGTATATGAAACTGCAATAATAAAAGAAAAGATTGTTGAGGAAAAGTAATTTTCTTCTTTAGTATTTTTCTTAAATTCGCAATAAAATCTAAGCCAAATAAATTGGGTTTCGTTTTCGAATAAGTTATAAGCAATAAAAAAAAAAAAAAAAAAAAATGGTTTAAAAAAATTGACGTTACCTAAGGCAGAAAAAACGACAGAGAGAGGTCGTT
Organism: Glossina morsitans morsitans; assembly: GCA_001077435.1. NCBI lineage: Eukaryota > Metazoa > Arthropoda > Insecta > Diptera > Glossinidae > Glossina > Glossina morsitans. The sequence goes on from CCAG010014835.1 coordinate 49,023, forward strand.
TGGAAATTTCAGCAACAACTTTGGAAATAAAGCTGACTGCGACTTGAGAAGCAAAACAATCTTCGATCTAGTTGCTTAACTAAAGATTAAGATATCAAAAGATAGGAACTAAGCTGCAGCAGTGGTATTACTTTGCCAACAACAAATCTTCGAGATCTCTTGTCTAATTTAAAGCTTTTGTGATTTTCCGATTTCATGTGTTACGCACTTTAAATTAAATATAGGGGAAACGGAAAAGCACTCATACAATCTCGCATCTACACAGATGCGTTTATATACATATGTTTACAAACAGAACGCAATAGAATATAAATCAAAGTGTAGCATATTGCAGGAAATTACTTAAGAGGTAAACAAAACATAAATTACTGAGATTTAGAACACGAACAACAATAGCAACAAAGCACACATGCACAGGCACAAAGAAGTCTTCATTCCAAGCAAACAACTTAAAATAATAAACGAGATAGCGTCAAGTAACCAAGATTTTGGAGAGTTGACGCATAGGGAGGAAGATGGCAATAATTTTTAAGATAAGCCAGAAACACAGAGGCATACACACATATAATAGAATAAAATATTCGTTAGCAGATACTCAACGAATGCAATAATTTCCGTTATTCTGCATTAAATTATCAACAGATTGCACCGAATCGTTTGACTCCGTTTGATAATTTATAGCTTTGTATATGTATGTATGGCTTAATTCAAGGCAACCTTAATTCAACAAAACCTCCCCTCAATTCCAAAAGGATTATTATATTTAACTTAAATCCTTATAAATAAAAAAATTTTTCATATTTTTATTCGTCCATATGTTAAAGATAAGCTGATTATAATAACTTTTTTACGCATATAGCGCACTGAGCTGATAGATTTGCTACTTTGTTATTGTTCTATATTTTGATAAACACAAGTCTTGACGTCACAGTTGATAGTTTGGCAATTGCAAGGGGAAATTTTTTTGTAGGAAAATTATGGGTGAACTCTGGTGTTTTACTTGCAAAAATATTTCATCGAAATAATAGAGAATTCGGAAAGCAGTCCAATGAACCATAGTTGGAAGCAATGTATCTTTAAACGACGTTGCTTATACACTCAATCTCTAGCCTTCACAATGAATTGGAAAAGTCGGCGCTCTTTGAAAAGGCGTAGCAATCGCTAGTTAGATCTTCAATCCCGACCACAATTAAAAAGGTTTTGTAAAAATGTTCTCTCAAAGCGTGAAACTTGTATTCTCATACAAGATCTTCTTCCATCATCATGCATAGTCTCGCTTATCACCATTCCGCGTTTACCATATTTATTGGAATAAGACTTCTTTTTAACATTTCTTCTTCCTCTTCGATGTTTTCTCGCTTTCTGTGCTCATCAATCATGTCAACTTTAAATCTTGAATTCCGATCACAGCTTTTTGGTCTTGCGTCTCAATTTCTATGACCTCGAGAAAACCAAAGGCTAGCCGACGAATTCAGTTGACTTGGAAGATGGACCAAAAGTGTAGATAGGTGCCCTTATATTTTGAAAAATGGATTTTCTACTGTGACCAAGGCACCGAAAAGCAGGCACTGGTTGTTGTAAATAGCAAAATAAACGATTTCAAGTGTGCTCATGTAGTACTCTCCTATACAAATCAAGAGAGACATTAAAAAATGAATGCACAAAAAACTTTGATTTTATTAAAGAAACATTTCTGAGAACTGTTTCTTTCTTGTGCCAAGTCCTTAAGTCAAGAAATATGAGTTTCATACCAGGCCTACATAAATCGTTCTTAAACTTCAAACCTTTTTATCCATTTGTAGTCTGCTGTCACACTGCTGTTGTGATGTCGCACACGTACTGTTTTTCAGATGCATCTCGCTGTGACTTGTACCAAAACACCAGAGTTACTCAATAATTGAGTTACAAACACAGCTCAAGACAATTGTGTTCCATTAATGGTGGCAAAGCGATGTAGATGTAGCCAAAATAGGCAACACCTATTTAAGGTCGAATGGATAACCTTTCAAATCAAAATGCCGCTGATTTCTGATCACATTAAGCACATATTTTGTAAAAGCGCTTAATGAGAGAAACTGAACCGGATTAGTAATGCCTTAGAATTCGTTCTGTTTTTACGAAAGTATTAACAGTACACATTATGTAATCACTTTGCTATTATGACCGCTATGGACTTGTTGTGGCGACCCTATAAAGTTGTATAACAAGTATAACTAAGTGGGTATCGGCAGATATTAAGGTGAAGTAAGTTTTGATTTAAGCGCAACCATGAGTATGGACGGATTTACAAATACCTGGTTGTCTACCGTGCGATCAATTGTTGAAATCGTCTCTGTTTTTTTAGAAATTTATGAGGAAGAAAACCCCATGTCTCAGATGCCATTTCATCACTGTCTTCTCGAGACTTGTTGAACGACGAACTAACTAAACAACAAGTTTTGTTTCAATTGGTTGGGGAACATCCTCGTGAAGACCGTAACAGTACAGAAGTCAATAAGGGGATTACGCGAAGAATGGCGAAACTTACTCAGAATTTAGTGAATGACGAATTTCAGATACAAGTCCAAACATAATACAACGTCTAAGTACATTTTTAAATCTTTGTCAGCTTTTTGTCACAAAGGCGACCGACCATATGTTCCACAGGATAATTAATTTGTCGAAATTTTTTACTCTCAACTGTGCGGTGTGTAAAATCAGCATAAAAATTCCAATTATGAGATCCTGGCGGCCTAACTTTCAAACAACCAAAAAAAATTTTAAATGCAAACCTTAATTTCGGACAAATGCACCATTATTATATATGTGTGGCAAGTATAGCAACAGGAATAATTTTTATACCCTACATCCTGAGGTACACTTTTTGCGGATGTATGTAACACCCAAAAGTACATAACATAGACGCATCCTTTACTGTACCGATCTATCAATTTAAGCTTGCTTGTGCTTTCGCCTGCTCGTGTACGAACATGTTTTGCCCCAAGAACGAACTCTGTTGAAAATGAATTGCTTCTCCTTAGTTTGGGAAACTTATTATACGAAACAAATTTGCATTTTTTTAAATTTCCGGACAAAAATCGCTAAACACATTTTAGTGCCACTTCTTGTTCTAGTTCTAGTTTTATATTTCAGCATACCAACTAGTGGACTATATCAGTTCACGAAAAGTATGTTTCTACATGGGGACGGGTATACTTTTGTCCGAAAAATGAATGCGGAACTGTGTTTGCAAAGAAGGCAAGGTTATTGAATGATCGCCCGTGCACCGCTATAATGTTTTTACTCATTTTATTTCTATTTTATTAATTTGCTGAATGTAATTTAATAATTTTCTTTCTCACCCAGAACTAAGCAACAATTCTGTTGCATGTATATATTCTTTATTACCTCATCATTGTCATTCCCATATTTGTATATTAAGTGTCATAATCTGATAGATTAATTAGATTAGATTAGATTAGATTTGAAAGCCGATAAGAGACACTTGCAAGCATGTGCATTACGCATAAGAAGCTTCATTATGTCGTTTGGAACTTTCAACGAGGCCGTATAAAAATTAAATCTAAAATCCAAAAAACTAACACACCCGTAGATAATAAAAGGCTTTTGAGATCCATCTAAAGATGATAAAGGTTGATCATTTTTTCTACTTGTTATAGGACCACCAACACCAACTGTACTTCAAAGATGTAGTAAGTTTATGTGGATGTATTCAAGACCAGGAAGGAACTTCTTTTATTCATATCAGTCTGCTTGTATGACCGTCTGTTTGTCTTGTTGTCTTGCCTTCATCATGAAGACCCCAATTTTTGACACATTGACGTGTTTTAGCTCAACGATGAATGCTATTAAAAATGGTTCGGATCAGACAACTCTTTCGATCGCTTCCCATATAATGCCGCATTTTGAAAACTCGCTATAGGGATAACTATAGGGTGTTTAAGGGTTGGGCGTGCCCTTCTATACGCATTTCTACTTGTCTTGAATGAATTTTAATCTTTGGCATTTAATTTTTAAACAAACACAAGGAACACATATTGTAATTAAAATCGAACGATCTTTTGCTTAAACAATCACGCATTTTCAACAGTTTCTTGTGTTTCGTACTGAAATATGCATTCAACTTTTAATATAATATTTCTCAAAATTTATTAACATCATGACATAAGAAGTTAATGTTAGATAACATTTTTGAAATTTTGCCGGAAAATTGCCGGATTGTGGGCGAGTACGTGCACTTGAATCTCAAATATGCTTAAATGCAAATATTTATTTATAATTATATATGCAGTGCATTTATGAAATTTATAGCAAAAATTAAAATTTCCCTTTGCTAGAATTTTAAACATGCTTAGAAAGCTCTTTAGGATTGGTATGTAAAAGTTGTAAGCCAGTGCATGGTATACACGTACGTGCGTGTGTATATGTGTATGAAATTTTACCACTATCATACAAAATGATCGAAGCAAATAATTACAATTTATGGCATATTATATTAAGGATTACCAGTTACAAGTTAAACTTGTTGAAATGCAAAATGTGCCTCACTTATGTTTCCCGCAGACACTGACAAAATCCACAACTTTTCCACATACGAAACCTATCTATCTATCTATCTATCTACGGCCTTAAGGTCTGTAAGTTAAAGTGCTGTACATAAAACAAGTAAAAATCAAGTTCTATTACAAATAATTGCGTTGAGCAGTGCATACGGAGGAAAGAGGAGGAGTGGAAAGGAGAAAATATACCACAGATGAGAAAATCATATTCGACTTTGGACGAATTTTTAATACCCAATTCAGGTTACGGATGCTTCCAGCTAAAAAGCCTTATACTAAAGACCACCGTCCTACTTCAATTTTTGCAGCTTAGGAAGCAGACAAACAGATCGATAGGTGGAAACGGTTATCTCAACAGACCGTAGAGAATATAAAGATATTTGGTCTGTGATAAATATTTGTGTGAGCACAACAAAAAGACTTATAAATTTAGCATGCCCTTCATTCTTCGATGATGTGTGCAATAATCATGTAGACTGAAGCAAGTTGTACGTACAATGTTCACAATTATTATGCAATCTATGCTTAAGTAGGAAAATAAGAAGGCAGAAAAGTTGAAGGAAAGCAAACAGTAGTAGGCAAAAATTTGAGTTCGTTTACCTTTACAACACAACCAGCCAACGTTACCGGTTGTTTTTAACGGAGAATAATTACACAACACTACTTATAAGGCAAAGTACAAGTAATTTCGAGAAGAAACAAAGAGCGTAAGTTTGATTTCGCTATGCTTAAAGTGGTGGGGTGGGAAATCTATTATGAGAGAACCCATTACCTATCTAAGCGTTTTGAGGGCTGGAGATTATGTAAAATTATACTTTAATGCCTACTTAGCAGCAATGTTGCTCTGTACCGAAGAAAAAGATTAAAATTATAATTATAGAGCAATTAAAACTGGAAAGGACTTACAGTATCGTTTAACGCACACATTTGCCAGTTTATGTTGTATTTTGTTTGATTTACATTTTTTAAGCTTTGTTTTATGTCTGCAAAATTTTCACTTCGTCTTAGCGTCACTTATAATCCTATTACAGGCAGAAGATATTGTTGTCTGTCATCGTGGCATTGACTTCTACAATGGCAGTGAAATAATTTTTTAAACACTTCAATTCACAAGACTTTAGTAAATATATATATAAATGAGATTTAAAGTAGATTTCTGTTTATTGTTTTCAGGCTTTCGTGTTTTTAGTGCACAACAACAGCAAAGCAACACTTTCAAGTATAAATCCATGGTAATAATTTGTAAGAATCATTATCCAAACGTCTTTTCTGCACATGTGTTACGCACGTTACGCTTTTACTTATCTGCAATAGTTCAAGATACACTTTCTTGACTATCAACCAATCAATTATAAAGAAAGTTCTATAAAATTGCGCCTAAAGACACTCTAAATTACCTCTAATTTTCTTTTGTAATTTCCTACTCTTGGGGTTTACGGACAGTAACACGAAACAATCGTATTTATATGCTGAAGTAAAAAAGTTCTTAATTGCAAGTCTAAGTATTTGTTATGTACGTACAAAGCAATCAACAACGTAAGGTTTTATTTGAAAATGCATATTTACTGTGTATGGCTCGTGCTCATGTTGCTCATGTTGCTTCGTATACAACAAGTCATACGTAAAGTAGATTTTAGTCTCCATATCTAAGCGCAATTTGTAGCCATTTCTAGCCATTGCTTTGCATCAACACAGTCTGTATTGTTGTTTACTGTCGTACCGGAGGATAATGCTAAACAATAGAAACTTATGTGCTTGGCATTGAATACTGTAATAAGTGTGTAAGTTTATGTACACCATAAAGAAATAGAAAGAATGCCAAGAGGCTTAGATATGAAAATTTAAAAACAAAAACAAAACACCTATAAAGGAATGAATGAAGGGGAACTTTTTCTCTATATTTTATCGCAAATTAAATTTTATCTATTTTTCTAAATGAACTAAATAAAGCAAAAAATTATTTACAAAATGTTGAATAAAACTTTCCTTACAGTGTTTTTTGTTTTTTTTTTAAATAAAGTAGTTTTGAATAAGTTTATTGTCGTCCGTAAGTATTCTTAAAATTTCATAAAAAAACGTTTCAAATAATTATATATTGTATGTATATTATATATGTATATATTACATATATATATAGTGTATATATAATTATATATTGAAATGTTCTTGCAAAATAGCGAAACTCGATCAAAATTTGGATGCCTTGCAAGAAACTCACTTAATTTCATGTTTCAATCAATAAATATCGAAATTATTGTAAAAGCGTATCTTCGGAGAAGGAACAATTAATAAGAAACAATTAAGAAAATTACATTCGGTTGTGACCCAATCTTTCATACCCATCACCGTTAACCTAAGAAAGACTTACAAAAAAAACCAAATGGGTACTGAAAAATAATTAAGTTTTGATACACTATAATGTTGGACGGGCGTGGTCAATTTTACTCATTTCCGCACAGGTACTATAACATCGCCCATAGAATATGCGTTCAAATTTTTCTTCATTTATCTGCTGTAATTTACGAGTAATGAGGGAAAAACCCATTTTTTTGTTGCTTTTGAAAACCAGAGGTGTTCTCACCGTACGTAGTACTGTAGCCGAGTGCTCCGACCGATTTGGCACAATTTCAATAACAATCTGCGTGCAAGAGCTTTCAATATTTCTGCCAAATTGGGAGGTGATAGCTTCAGTTTTGCCGCCAAGAGAATGTTTACAACGGACAATACGCAAACGGACAGAAGGACAGACGAGAAAGCTTAAATCGATCAAAAATTTTGATGCTGACCATAAATATATATAATTTGGGAAATGAATTCGCTCATCCTTCGGTGAAGGTATATAAAAAATCCCTTAAAACCAGAACCTTAACCGTTAACAGAAATTCACAATACATGAGTAAAAGAAAATAAGAAAAAATGTTGACCCGTAAGAGAATTTCAAAATGCCGTTATTTATTTATATATTTATTTACCCCACTTATACAGAAACTCAACTAAAACAAACGACAGTCGAGTTCAAATGACTCTTAAAGTAAATCTTAAATTAATTATTATTAAATAAAAAAAAAACTTAGTATAAGTACAATAAAACAAATAAAAGGAAAAAAAGAAAAAAAAGAAAAAAGCATGTACACAATTAGCACAGAGCCACACCCACAATCGGTACAGAACCTAGTTGCAAATGAACCCCTAAGCCATCGCAAACATGCATAAGCTTGGCAACCGATAATAGTTAACAACAATTAATTTTCGAATCGTAGTGACTTTTTAGGATTAAGAGATAGTTTAAGTACGACATTGGCAAATCTCGTGTATTAAGCAATGTTGCTTTAATGGACTTTAAAGTGTCCGATAATGAGTGTCCGACAAAAAGGTGATAGACGTTATTTAGGTTCTTGCAAACAACTCTGAGCGGATTAAACAGCTCATAATTATATTTACAATGACTAACCTTAACCAAGGTAAAGTGCCTAGAGAAGCGGTTAGGAACATTAAAACTTATTTCTCCAAGTAATGACGGGGAGTCAAAAGCGCCGTTTATTAATTTGATTGCGAAGCAAACGCCAAGAACAGATCAACGTTTTTATATAATACATTGTTACAAATTGTTATTAACAAAATGTTTGGGAATTTTTTCTTTAATTGGTTCGGTTTTTTGTTTTTCTTTCCTTTTTGTAACGTCATGGACCGAATTTCTACATTCCACCAAATGTTTTTTGACTTCTCCAGTCCCGAAACGCGATTGAAATTACAAATTTTGCATTGATTACAAAAGCTGTTAACCCATACATTTATTCAATTCACATTTAAATACCTAGATACGCGAGACTGAATGACGCTTGTGGTGCACGATACATTAAATTGTTCCGAGTGTACGTACTTGTGGCTTAACACAAAAGCTACTACTTATTATAGAGATCTATTTAAAATCATTTTCTGGATTTATTTACCCTCTCCTATCTCTCCGTTCGTCAGGCTGTTTAAGGTGTGTCAATATATTTTGTCTTCCACATATATATCGCAGTTATGAGATATTTGGACATAAGCTGGCATGTTTTGGCGCAAGAAGGACGCCTAGTGAAAATGGATGAAATTGGACAATTTTTATGGTCCCCTTATTTTGACAAAATTCGTAAATAAGAAAAAAATTTCTTGACGAAAATCGTTGAATAATTGTATTTTGACATATTTTGAAAAACTTAAAACGGATGATCCAACATTTTTAACGCCTTCCCCTGCAGTCATTCCAGCGAAAATTGCACCTTCATATGAAAAAGAAATCGAATTTTTAATTTTAGATTGAAAATTATTTCATATATAGTAACAATTTGAGTTAAGAGAACAAATTTGAAATACATGTGTTTATGTGTTCATGGTTTGGGCCGCCTTCCGTATACAGACTCCTATGAAAAATGCACTTTCACGTGAAAACAAGGTACACCTAATTCTCTTTTTACACGATAGATACGTTCTCAAAAAAAACGTATAAAAAAAATTCGTGTAAAAAGAGAATTAGGTGTAAACAATATTAAAAAGTTCTTGTTAGAGTTCACTTCATTTATTTCGTGCTTACACATTTTAATTCATTAAATAGTTTATAAAAAATAACTTCTACTTTGGAAAAAGGGAATTATATCTGAAATTCGTAAATATGAAATCGTGTTAAAACAAAATAAATCGTGTAAAAAAAAAAAATTTTTTTCTTTTGAACTTGTGTTAAAGCAAATTCGTGTAAAAAGAGAATTAGGTGTAGTAACAATTTGAGTTAAAATAACAAATGTTAAATACATGTGTTCATGTGTTCATGGTTTGGACCGTCTTCCACATACAGTTTCCTATGAAAAATGCACTTTCACGTGAAAACAAGGTACACCTAATTCTCTTTTTACACGATAGATACGTTCTCAAAAAAAACGTATAAAAAAATTCGTGTAAAAAGAGAATTAGGTGTAAACAATATTAAAAAGTTCTTGTTAAAGTTCACTTCATTTATTTCGTGCTTACACATTATAAAAAATAACTTCTACTTTGGAAAAAGGGAATTATATCTGAAATTCGTAAATATAAAATCGTGTTAAAACAAAATAGATCGTGTAAAAAAAGAAATTTTTTTCTTTTGAACTCGTGTTAAATCAAATTCGTGTAAAAAGAGAATTAGATGTAGTAACAATTTGAGTTAAAGGAACAAATTTTAAATACATGTGTTCATGTGTTCATGGTTTGGGCCGTCTTCCACATACAGTTTCCTATGAAAAATGCACTTTCACGTGAAAACAAGGTATAATTATTTATATATTTTATATTACTGAACAGACGGACGTGCCTGACTATAAGATTTTGACTTTTTTAAATCGTCTATTACCTTCTTCTTCTTTACAAGCTAAGCTTTTTAGGTATAGAAAAAAATTGTTTAATTTATTTGCGCGCTCATACATGCACCTTGCAAAATATAATCAAATATATAGCATACGCAAAAAATACAATTTTTCTTTTTTAATAAAATCTCGCCAACATTTTATTACCCCTTTTTAATACGGAACACGGAATTTTTATCCAATTATGTCATATTTCATCATTTTTGTTTTTTTTCTTTATGTAATTTTACTGAAACTTCGTTCACAGCTTAGTTTCGGGAAAATAAAGTGAAATATCTCCAACGAAAACGTTTAAGAACGAAATGTTATAAAAGCAAACAAATAAATAAAAAAAATGTCAAAGAATAGAGAAATAAATAAATCCATTCAAAATCTTATGCTGGTCAAGAATACGTGCTTATGCATGAATTCCTGTTTCGTTTAACGAATGGACTTAGCTTGTAAACCTTCATTGTGGATCGGTGTACTGCAAATGTAAATCAACACAAATTAAGTAACGTGGCAACGTGATAGTACTAAGGGTATGGGGAAAAAGAGCGCTAACAGCAACAATAACTAAATTTAAATCCTCCAAGCACTTAAAATATCCATTGAAACCACAAAAAATAAGAGGATGAATAACGTGATTAAAAAATGTAACTTTATTTAGTGTTACGTTTATTTCTCTCCATATCACGCTCACCATTGCCTTTACTTTGATAGACGGTTTCAAATTTATTTTCGCTTAATTTCAGGAAAATTCAATAAAAAGCAATTAGGAGCAAAAAGAAAACAAAATTTAAATTAAGCTACGAACAAGTAAGAATGTTGTATTCGAAGGGGGCAGTGTCCCGCATACCCACCACTAAGCATTCCACTCAAAATTCTTTTATTTGATACCCATATCACTGGTATTATTAAGGAAAAAGTAATCGCGGTGTCTACCGAATTCAGTTTAGAATTAACCCATTTTTAGGCAGATAGGCAAAGTAGTGTTGAACGGTCTGTCTTGTTCGCTTTATAATAAAAAGGCATAATACCTCAAAAAACTTTAAAAAAAATAAAATATAATCACTGGCAACTTTGTGTGGGCAAGGCCGATTTTTCCATCTTTGCACATAAAGAGTACAGTGTTTCGTAAGGTAAATGTGGAAAATTTCAGCCTTGTAACTTTGAAAATTTGTAAATAACGGGCAAAAGCACAGACACACAGACGGATAGACATGGCTTAATCAATTCAGAATTTCACGCTAATCAAGAACATACAGGGTCTATGAAGCCCCCTTTTGAATGTTACACACACCATGAAAAATAACAAAATGAGTAAACCCGCATTCTTCAGTGGTGGGTAAAGTACTAGAGTGGGACATCACTCAACGTTAAATACCCTATACCATCCTACAGTTAGTTATTCACACATCGGATTTCCAAAATAAGCCGTTACGGAGGAAGTGGTCGAAAAAGTGGTGCTGTTCCAACCATTTTCACCACTGTTTGTCCTTGGGCCTGAACACGTCAGCATACCAAATTTTACCAAATACGGCATGTAGGTGGAACACAAGAAAACAGGACAGACAAGAAAAGTGACTCTGAATACATGTGCACATGTGGTGTGCGGTATGAAAAAAGGGAATTTCACATTTAAAGTAGAAATTGGGGAGAAATTGGGATATTGCATTAATGGGAAGAAACCCGCATGGTATAAATGTACTAAAGCTTTCGATAAATGAAACGTGCCATTTTGCCGATTATATCCCTACTTTTATAATTTATTTTTAATTAATAAATTATTGACAATAATTCAAGTTTTTTAGTATTTGTGTATAGTTTTTCAGCTATTGTAGCGATTTTTTGTTGGTGAGCTATAAATATTTTTGCGGTCAAGACATAAGTGGAAACTAAAACACGATTACCCAGTCAAAGCTTGCTGTGTCTTGAAATCTCAGCCAACATTTCATGGACAAACGGAAGGATCCCGCTATATCGATCCCACATTGCACGCTAGTTAAAATATAATACATGCGTGATGCCGCATGAGTAACCCAGTAGATAAGAATAGCGGCTAGCAAGCCAGAGTTCATTTATCGATTGGGCAGAGACACTCACTGGGCTGCTGCGATCATTTTCCCATCTCTTCCTTTTTCCTCAGTTCTTGTCGACCCTCGAAGAGGGGACATTCCCTAAGTAATTGTGTTACACCAAAAAAAACATCATCTATAACTAGTAACCTAATGGTCGGAATAACGTGAAATTGTGACACTGTTCGCTTGAAGCTTGGTAGTATTTAACAACCCTCCGGATTCCTCAATAGCCATTCTACAGACCTATTGTTTGATGAAATCTTTGATTCGGGATTATAATGCCCGAGAAGGCATATCTCTTGTCGTCAACCCCAAAACTCTTTATTACTTGTTAGCAGCACTCGTTTACACGTATCGTAAATAGAATTAAGTCACCCTTACCTAATTTAATTAACTGTATTATAATTAAATAATACTGCAGAATGCCACTAAGAAGTTTTTGATATATGATTAGTGAGTCGCTGCGCTCAGCTAGTTAACCATCTTCCGCAATGACATTTCTTTTTTTCTTTTCCTGCGTCTTCACAAGTTCTTAGAAAATTGTGGGTAATTTTCATTCACAGTAAATTTATGGAACTTTCATAAGGATTTTAATAGGTTTTGTTTTCTAACCAACCCTAAGGTGTTAACCATAAAGTGAGTTTATTAGGAAACTGTCTACACAACGCCTTTCTGATTTCAACGTTTGCTCTAACTCTTACATTTTCTGTTCACGAAATTGTCATTAATATTAACATTAACACAAGAATTTATGCTGCTGCTGCTGCTACACGAAAATTTCCTTTTTCTCTTCTCTTTTGCGTTCTTCTTCTTTCACTTCTATTACTTGATTACAATTTCATTTTGTTTCTGGCTTGACTGATAATTAGGCGTTTTCTCTGGCACATTTAGCTCATCAAGTAGAAGTTTGCCTCATTAAGTTCCATGTCGAAAGCCATCCATATCAACTGATTTAATTAGAGTTGTTTGTGATCAAAGTAGAGTAAAAAGCAGAAAACCGCTCGGTTTTTTCCTCCTTTTCCTTTAATTTTTTTTATTTTTTTTTTTTTTATTTCTTGCATATCTTTCCTCGCTTTTAGCTATTAATGTTAAAGCTAAAGTTAGTTGAGTCTTGAAGAGTAGCGGAATTAAATTTTCAAGTAAAATTTAATATAAGTCTTGTTTTTTCTTTTCTTTTTTTTTTTTTTTTGCATACTTTCACATTAGGTTTCCTTGGTTAGTTAGTGAGTTCTCGTTTCAGCTCAGTTATGTCTTCGATGTACACAAATGCTGTACATGTGAGTTAAGTGGGCAATTTGTTCTACTTTATGGTAAGTAATTCCATGTAAAGAAGAAGTGCTCTATTAAATCGAAACGAGAGTGAGCACTGCTCAATTCCATGATTTGAATGTTTATTCTATTGGTTTGTGACAGCAAACAGAAGACCAGAAGAACATATGGTTCGATAAATTAAGAAGCTGCCAACGAACAAAAAAAATCGGGTGAAGGCAGTTCTGCTGAGGCGATCTCCTATTCGTGCAATACTCGGTGATGGTCAAAAAGAAGTCAGGAAAACGCAAGAGACAGACGGTGGGCCCAAACGGAAAATGTTACGTTTTTAGCGACTGACCACTGACTACAGGTATGACCACGAGGCTCTACTGCATATGAGATTTGAACCCGCGAACACTTGATAGTACGATAGTCGCGACTCTTACCCGCTAAGCTATTCATGCGTCCCTACACGACGCTCTTCCGATCTAAATTCGACAAATAGTTTATATTTATTGATCCGATTTTAATAAGTTTCTGCCTATTTTCTGCCCATTACATTTCTAAAGACACTAAGATCTTTTGAAAACTTATAACCACACGTTCCTCTGAACGAAAAACGAAAGAGATCCGAACAGAAAAAGGAAAGACAACCCAGAACAACAAGTGTAATATAAAGAAAGAAAGATCGTTTCATGCCGCTTGAGTTGGGACTTGGATACTCATCGTCTCATATAATGGTTTTGCTGATTGGGTAATTGGGCCCTTATTGATGCTACACTGTTAGAAATCCTCACATGGCTCTATTTCTTCTTGAAATGAAATGACAAAATATACATTTTCTCGCTCTGTCTATCTCACAGTGAACACTTTTCCCTCTCAACGATATTAATATTACAACATACTCCCTTAATGTTTGATGACTACTGCGAGAAAATTCAAGTTATAGGCATTTATCTCACAAAAATAAATCTAATTTTGTCTTAGTATTTATTTAAAAGTTACACCCTAACGTTGTAATTTCGGAAATGCAGCGAAAGCAAAAAAAAAAAAAAACAAAATTTTTTCCTCGAACCAATTTTTTTTTTTTTTTTTTTTGTCTTTTTGCCTTAGTTTTAATCTTCTTTTTTGTGCACATCAGCGCAGAATGACTTTCTTAATTCTTTGCTAAACTAGATTAATGTGTCCTTGGATTTTTAAGGCTTTTTTTTCTCAACCATACAATTAATCATCAAGAGAATAAGTTAACAAAACAAAATCGAAGAAAATCAATATGGAATAATGGAAATTATCTGCACGAGATCATAATCAAAGTGAATTTTGTAAACCAACGAAAGGGAGAAGAAACCCGGTTAATTTATGAAAAATTTACAAAAAGAAAGAATGTTTGGAAATTA
>CCAG010014837.1:0-19239 GCA_001077435.1 Glossina morsitans morsitans
ATCGATTGAATCGCATTGGTGGCGGTGTATTAATTGCCATATCTGCGTCAGTCCCGTCCTATTCGATTGAATTTCCCACGTCTCCTGACGTCGAATTTATCGCCATTCGAGCGAGAATACCTAATAAACAGCTATTTATTACATGCTCCTACATTCCCCCAAATTCGGATATCTCCATATATAAGAAGCAGGCTTCCCTCATTTGTGAAGTGGCCAAGCAGTCTAGACCTACTGATTTTGTCGTTGTGTTGGGAGATTTCAACTTGCCTCAAGTCACTTGGTGTAACAGTGATAATTCTGCCTGTTTAATTCCTTCTTCAACATCTGATAGAGCTATAGTGTTCTTTATTGAATTACTTGACCATAATTTAGGTCAATATAACTGTACCTTTAATTGCAATGGTAGACTGCTTGATCTTTGCTTTGCCAATTTTCCTGAGATTAATGTAAATCGTTGTCCACCTTTTAGTTTACCTGAGGATCCTTATCATCAAGCATTGTGTATTTCTTTTCATCACAAGAATGACGGTTCGCTGAACTGCCTCAATAGTCCAAACCCAACCTTTTCCAGCAAATATTATGATTTTCATAAAACCAATATAGAATTGCTAAAATTTCATCTTTCACATATGAGGCTTGACTTCTCAACCGGAAGTATAGAAAGCTTATTGTCATCGTTCTACAATACATTAAATCTAGCTATTGCTGCATCTGTTCCGCTTAAGCAGTGCCGACCTCGAGGTAGGTGTCCCCCGTGGTTTAATACGACAATTAGGTATTATAAGAATAGGAAAAACAAGCTGTTCGAGAAATTTTTAAAAAGTGGCTCTTCTCTAGACTATTTCGCGTATTCAGCCGCAATGCATAGATTTAACTCCCTCAACCACCATTATTATTGCAGATACCTTCAATTCATTAAATCCTCTCTGTTTGCTAATCCTAAATACTTCTTTAAATCTGTTAATTCAAAAAGAAAAATTTCTGCACATCCCTCGTTTGTCTCTTTTAATGGCTCTGACTCCTCGGATGATTTTGAAATCTTAAATCTGTTTGCGGAGTACTTCCGACGAAACTTTTCGTCTGCTAGTTTTGATTCATCAGTAAATTACCCCTATCCTATAATTAACTCGGTTTCAATACTCAATTGGGTTATTTCTGATGACGACGTTTTTAATGGGTTGACTTCTCTGAAATACAGTTCTGCGCCTGGACCTGATGGAATTCCATCATGTGTACTTAAGCCTTGCGCTATTGAGCTTTGCGGTGTTATCTCAAAGATTTTTAATTTGTCCTTGAATTTAGGTGTTTTCCCTTTGTCTTGGAGGAGTAGTTATCTTATTCCTTTTCACAAAAGTGGGAGTAGACAGCTCGTGGAGAACTATAGAGGCATTGCCAAGCTAAGTGTTTTACCTAAACTATTTGAGAGAATTCTGACTCAGCGTTTGGCCTTTGCCATCAAGTCGTATATTTCTCCATTCCAACATGGCTTCCGAAAAGGAAGTTCTACGGTCACTAAACTGTTAGAGTTTACTTGTCGGGTTTTCAAGGCATTTTCCAATGGCTCTTGCACTGACGTCGTATACACCGATTTTAGCAAAGCGTTTGATTTGGTTAACCACAAATTACTTATCTTTAAACTTCAAGCCGCTGGCTTCCCTTCCCATTTAGTGAAATGGATAAGCCCCTTTCTGCATAATAGGTCATTCAGGGTTTTTTTTAACTTCACCACTTCATATGAATTCCACGTTTTGTGAGGAGTACCTCAAGGTAGCCACTTAGGACCCATTTTATTTAATCTATACATTAATGACTTGCCTTCGGCGATTAAATCTAGCCAGATCTTAATGTATGCTGATGATGTGAAACTATTTTCTTCTTTTTCCGTAGAATCGCAATCACATCAGCTTCAAACTGACCTAAATAAATTGGTGGCATGGTGCTCATCAAATTATATGACACTAAACCTAAATAAATGTAAGAAGCTTTCTTTCTCTAGAAGGAAGTCATTCATAACCGATTATTTTGTAGATTCGCACAAGTTGAAAGACGTTGAGTCGTTCACAGACCTAGGCGTCCTCTTTGACCGTAGGTTACGTTTCAATTTGCACGTTGAGTTCTCAATACGCAAAGCTAGGTCTGCTCTTGGTTTCATCAAGAGGTGGTCCAAAGAGCTAGATGATCCGTATATTACCAAGAGGCTGTATACGTGTTTGGTTAGGCCTATACTTGAGTACGCTTCTATTGTGTGGTCTCCTTCATATAGGTGCTATGTAGACTCAATTGAATCTATTCAAAAGCAATTCCTGTTGTTTGCTCTTAGGAATTTGGGTTAGGATCCGTCTGCTTCTCTTCCCCCCTATGAAAAAAGGTTGCTTCTTTTGCTTCTTACCGTCTCTTGAAAAACGTAGATTTGGTCCCAGCGTTTCCTTCGTAATCAAAATAATAAATAGTGCTATTGACTCGCCTTGATTACTTGGGGAAATAAGTTTTAATGTTCCTAACCGCTTCTCTAGGCAATTTACCTTGGTTAAGCTTAGTCAATGTAAATATAATTATGAGCTGTTTAACCCGCTCAGAGTTGTTTGCAAAAACCTAAATGACGTCTATCAGTTATTGTCATTATCGGACAATTTAAAGTCCATTAAAGCAACTTTGCTTAATACACGAGATTTGCCAATGTCGTACATAAACTAACTCTTAATCCTAAAAAGTCACTATGATTACACAAGCTTATGCATGTTTGCGATGGCTTAGGGGTTCATTTACAACTAGGTTCTGTGTGTGTTGTGGGTGTGGCTCTGTGCTAATTGTGTACATGCTTTTTTTCTTTTTTTTTCTTTTTTTTCCTGTTATTTGTTTTATTGTACTCATACTAACCTTTTTTAGTAGTAATTAATTTAAAATTTACTTTAAGAGTCATTTGAACTTGACTGTTGTTTGTTTTAGTTGAGTTTCTGTATAAATGGAATAAATAAATAAATAAATACATAAATAAATAAACCTATTCAGATATGACCTAAAGCAACCGTGGCCGCTTATTAGTTGTGTCAAGTAAAAGTCAACCTCACCATGTTGCCCATTCATCCAGGGCCGTAAATCGGGTATGAGCCGGTGCGTCCATCTACCCTTACTCGCTCTGCTCCAGCGCTCTTTCCATTCTTCCAGGAGTCACTGTTTTGCGCGCTGCTTAGCCGCTTCAGCCGACAATCTATGAAATTCGGCCCTATACATACCTTCTTTAGCTCGCAAGTCGATTGGTATCATGCCAGCGATAACCAAAGCCGCCCCTTCCGACACCGTCCGATATGCGGCGCACACCCTTAGAGCACATAGCTTATATGCTGAATGGATGTCTCTCGTGTATGACGGTATAGCGAGGGCCTTTTTCTACACAGAAGAGCCGTACATTGTTGTCGCAGTTACCAATTCTGCGATCAGCTTTCTGCGGTCTTGCCTAGGGCCACGCAAGTTTGGCAGTAAGCGCGCCAGCGACTTTGCTACCTTCGCTGCCTTTTCGCCAGTGTATTTCAGATGCCGTTTAAACGACAGTCTGCAGTCGACCATCACTCCTAGGTATTTTATGGCTTCTTGTGACTCTATCCTCGTGTCTCCCACTTGAATAGTCACTTTCTCCAATTCCTTCCTAGAAGAGATTAATACCGCCTCTGTTTTCTCTTCCGCCAGATCTAAATCCACTTACCGCAGCCACCTCTTGATCATGTCGGTGGTTTTATTCGCTGTAGTGGTAACTGCCTCCAAAGTTTTTGCCACGATGGTTATCGCTATGTCGGCAGCAAAACCCACGATGGATGCCCCCTCAGGGAGAGGTAGTCTCAGTATATCGTCATACATTACGTTCCACAATGTAGGGCCTAGTACTGATCCCTAAGGTACGCCTCCAGTGATCAGCCTTTCTCTGCACCCTTTATCTGTAACGTATCGAAGTTTCCTACCAGTAAAATAACTAGCCACTATATTTATAAGATATGGTGGAACTCCTCTTTCTTGTAGGGCAGCTATGACACAATACCAGTTTGCCGAGTTGAAAGCATTTTTAATGTCTGATGCTATTACTAAGCAATACTTTTTGTTGCCTTCCATCCAGCGTGTACCTTTTATCGCTTCTGCGGCAGTGTTATTGCATCCACTGGCCTTTTCTTTTTCCTGAAGCCGAAGTGGAAGTCCGACAGCCCTTTAGAGCTCTTCAGTGACATTTCTAAACGATTTCGGATGATTTTTTCATACACCTTGCCAATCGTATCCAATAGGCAAATAGGGCGGTATGAACTCGCAACATGCGACGGATTATTTGGCTTTGACAGCAGCATCAGCGTTTGTTGTTTCCACTTATCTGGGAAATTTGTTCTTTCAAACAAGCGATGAAAGTTCTCGCAAACATAGCAGGCCTTGTCAACATGGCTTGCTTAATAGCGCAGTTTGCGATGCCGTCAGGACCCGGCGCTTTCTTGTGTTTTCTTCCCTTCGCAATGGCAACAATCTCCTCAGGCCCGGTGAGATTAATATTATCTCTCACCTCAATCAGTGGCACGTATACAAACATAGTTTTCTGGGGAAACAAGGTGCTGATTATTTCTTCCACGAATTCTTCACCGCTTGGTTGGTCTGAATGTTTTAGCTTCTTGATTACCAACTTATACGCCATAACCCATGGGTCCTCATTTATCTCGTAAATAAGGTTCTGGAAGCAGTTTTTCTTACTGACCATAATCGCTTCTTCAAAGAGTTTTCGCCTGAGTTTCAACTCTTCTTGGTGGCTAAGATAAGCATTAGTCCCCCTCGATCTTTGGTAGACACGACTTGCTCTATTGCATTTAGCCCTTAGTTCAGCTATCTCGTCTGTCCACCAATATACTGGCTCCTTGCTCTTATAGAAGCAACGTCTTGTCATTGAACCCTCACAGGCTTTTATAATCCGTGCTGTAACCTCCGCAACGGAAGCCTGAGCTAAGTTTCTGGGTTCTGCTTCTTCCAACACAAGCTCGAAGAGATTCTAGAGTCTAGAGATGTTGGTTTCCATTTGGGACCCCTGGGAGGGAGTTTTACCCTGTTCGCCCGCTGGCTCTACTGTAGTTCCCAGATTATTGCTGCATGGTCACTGTGGGTATAGATGTTGCTAATACCCCATTCTATGCGCAAGGCCAATGCACTGCTGGCCATGGTAATATCAATCGCGGAGCCACGACCGTCTTCGTTTAGAATTGCCATGTCGAGTGAGGCTAGGGATTGAAGCACTATTCTGCCCCTAGCGTTCGTCCACTTGCTACCCCAATCAGTCGCCCAGGCATTAAAATCGCCGGCGAATATTACCGGTGTTTTTCCCCTTGCGTCGGTACATAACTCATCTATACGCTTCTCGAAGTCCGCGTGGTTTGTACTTGGCGGGAAATAGCAGCTGTAACGGTAAACCTCTTTATATATTGAACGCAAACTTAGCCCTCCCCTGCTGAGATAAATCTCATGGTTGGCGTATGCGAGCTGCATTGCCAAACGGCTGCAGTACCAGTCTTGTCTTTTGCCCACCTGTTTTCGGAGCCTAACTTGTATGGCTCACTCAAGACTACAATGTCAATCGACAGTTCTCTGACGTTCTGTTTTAGCACCTCTTGTGCACCCCGTCAGTGGTTTATGTTAATTTGCATGCACTTCATAAGTGTCCCTTATTGTGCGCGCCACGTGTATTTACCGCGCAACTTCGGCCGGCCAGTTGATGATCACGAGGCTTGCCTTGTTCCTTGCAGATCGCGCAACACGAACTCTTTGTGCAGTCTCTTGCTCGGTGACCTTCTTCCCTGCACTTTAGACAGCACTTGCTTCTATCTTTCTGTCCTTTACAGTTTCTAGCGATGTGGCCTTCCTCTAAGCATCTATAGCATTTCAATACTGCGGATTTTTCTCTGATCCTGCTTACTACCCAACCAACTTTGATTTTGCCGGCTTCATGTAACTCTTTAGCACGTTTTGTTGTTAGACTTGCTGTCTGTGTGCCGGCATACGCCTTCCTGATCGACATGACTGCTTCTTTCTTGATATTCAAGCTGCCGAAACTCGTACTTATGGCCGCTATTAAGTCATCCGCCGAGGTCACTTCATCTAGGTCTTTAAAGTCTATCTTTGTTTGCTTTGTTATTAGTTTGACACTAGCCTCTTGGCCGAGCGCTTTTTCCATCAATTGCTGGTAAGCAGTGTTTTCTTCTTTCGCACTATGCTTAAATTCCAGCAGTATTTCTCCTTTTAACGTTTTCCGTATTCTGGTCACATTTTCGCCGACCTTTCCAAACTCAGCATCATTTTTAACTCTTTCTAGCATATCGCTGTAAGACATAGTGCCCGCTTGCTTGATTACAATAGCATCTGGCTTACTCACCAATTTGATTGACTTGACCCTTTTTTTTTTGCTTTGACCACGGTCCACTCTTCATTGTCGTTTTTTGGTTGCTTTGGCGCCTTGTTATTGAGATTTATCCCATCGCCCGTCCGCTTAACTTTTTCGCAGGAGTAGTATCCGCTGATCCCTCTTCTCTGAGCCTTTTCGCAGCGTTTACTTTGCTTCCCCTTTCGGTCTGGGTAGTGCCATCTCTGACCATTTTTTTTGGCATTTGATTTCCTAGCTCTTTCGTGGCTTTTTTATGGAGCACAGCCAGCATATCTACCAAATCCCTCAACGGCTGATGAATGTTGCGCCTAGCAGGAGCGGAAGGAGTTGGGGCCATCATTTCGATGAGTTCTCCAATTTTCTCCTATGTATGTAGGTATGTATGTGTGTACGTGTGTGTGTGTGTGTGTATTTTTTGCTCGGTGAGCAGGAGGTAGAAAATCTTCAAAAGATACTGCTGGTTCTTAGTAGCAGCATGCACGATTCGCCATCCATGGCGCTTACGCACTAAAAACTACCCCCTCAACACACTTCTTCTACCACTCTCCCCCGCGGAACCACCGTTAGGTATTACTTCGCGGAGGCTGGTTGTCATTAGCACGCTACCGATGGTGGGACATCAGTGCAATACACTATTGGCTTCCACTCCCTCTGCTCTCCACCCGCTGTCTTTCGTGCCGTCGTAGCTCCACGAGCGTATTTCTAGCGAACGCATCTACGGCGTTCCAAGCTGCTGCACTGCGGATCATTACGCCCATTAATTCGTTAGGTGGCACTTGTGGCCGCCCGTTCTCAAACCTGCAGCAGTGGAACATTATGTGCTCCGCGTCTTCTTCCATGTCCGTGCATATCGGGCAGTTAGACGAGCTATCGTGCCCGAACCTGTGCAGATACTTCCGAAAGCAGCCATGGCCAGTCAGAAGCTGGGTGAGGTAATAGTTTACCTCTCCGTGGCGTCTTTCAACCCATACTCTTATGCTAGGGATAAGAACGAACGTCCATCTTCCTTTGGTCGTTCTTTCCCACCTCGACTGCCACATCCTCAACGAGACCATCCGCTCCTCGCTTCGTATAACGCGTGAAGAGAGCTCGTTGCGACGACGCCGTTTGTAAATTCGACTCATTTCGTCGGCCAGAATGTCGACTGGCTGGGTGCCAGCTAGCACTAGCGCTGCTTCCTCAGACACGGTACGGAATGCGCAAATCTGCCTCAGAGCGCTAAGGCGATATACCGTCGCCAATTTTCGGAGTGTCGCCTTTACAGTCAGTGCGCCCGCCCATATTGGGCTCGCGTACAAAATGACTGAGATCACCACCGTGGCTATGACCTTCCTCCTAGCTGTTTTCAGCCCACCCACATTTGGCATAATCCTTGCCAGTGCCGTCTGGATGCCTGCCGCTTTCCTCGCCACGTAGTCAATATGACGCCTGAAGTTGAGGCGGTGGTCAGTTATGACTCCCAGATATTTGAGCGCGGGGACTGATTGCACTGTGTGATCCCCGATTCTTATCCTGCACGTCTCTGGCTTTTTCCGGCTACTCACAAGCACAACTTCAGTTTTTTGTTTAGCCAGCTCTAGGCCCACCTTGTTTAGCCATGCTTTGATGCGTATGACTGCCTCGGTAGCTTTCGCTTCTAAGTCTGCAATTTGCTTTGCGACCGCCACTATCGCTACGTCATCGGCGAACCCAATACTTGTTGCGTTGGTGGGCAGCTGTAACTTCAGAACGTCGTCATACATGATATTCCACAAGAGAGGGCCAAGAACCGACCATTGTGGGACACCTGCTGATATTTTATACAATTCTGTGCCGTTGTCGCTTTCATACACTAACGTACGGTTCGACAGGTAGCTCGTTATGGTATCTAATATATACCTGGGAACCTGCGCTCTAATAAGAGACTTACGAATAGCTCCCCAGTCCGTCGAGTTAAAGGCGTTTTTAACGTCTAGCGTAATCAGGGCACAGTATTTTTTGGTGCCACCTTTCCATCTGTCCCCGGCTATGGCGTCGGATGTCACCCTCACCAGGTGTTTTATGGCATCTATTGTCGACCGCTTTCTCTTGAAGCCGTACTGGTTATTGGATAGAGCGCCATTTTCTTCGGCTACTAGCAGAAGACGCTCGTATACTACTGTCTCCAGCAGTTTGCCCATCGTATCCAGGAGACAGATAGGCCTATATGACGACGGCTCAGCCGATGGCTTGTTACCTTTGGGGATCAGGACTAGCCTCTGCATCTTCCATTGTGTATGTGTGTGTGTGTGTGTGTGTTTGTGTTTGTATGTATGTATGTGTGTCTGTATGCATATATGCAGACAAGGCAATCCTAACATTAGTGCGGGAGGAGGGATGGTTGTGGTAACCCTCTGTAACGGACACATTTCATTTGTATTGGTGGACTCGTTTTAGTAAGGAAGCAAAACGGTTCCTTACAAGTGTAAGAGATTCCGTTGTGCTTCCGGTTTGGCTTGTTCACTTGTTTGGCAAATTTGGCATTACTTTATGTAGTTTTTCATTATTTTGAACATGTTTCACCATATAACTTTTCGAAAGTGACCTGTGTGTGGCCAAGTGTGGTATTCTCATATTATTTTGCATTTTTCTTTGCGATGAGGATAGTTTTTAATTGTGTCATATTTAGCGGGGACTTGCTTTATGCCATCGGGTATTATAAGGTGTCTTAGGTAAATTACCTCTGGTTGCAAGAAGTTGCATTTGGATGGGTTGAGTTTCAGCTTGTATTTCTTAAGTCGTTCGAGTACCTTTATTAGGTTCCTATTGTGATGTTCAAAGCTACATCCATGAATTATTATGGTGGAAAAGTACATTAGTCGTCTTAGTCTATCCAAAATGTCTTCTAATTTTGTGAGGAGGAATTTTTCTTTCCCTATTTTCTCATTTAATTTTCTATAGTCCGCTACTAGTCGCCATTTTTTATGTCTGTTTGATATTTCTTGAGTACAAGTAAGAGTAGTGAGTTGTAGGGGCTAATTGAGTGTTCTATGATATTTTGTTTTAATAATTCTTCTAATTGATAGTTTTTTATGTGTACTGGTGTTTTGTCGAGTGTTTGTGTGTTTTGTGTATAGAAATTATTTGCTGTGCGTGGTTACTTTTCTAGATGGAATACTGTTTGAAATTTTTTGAAGATTTTTATGAGTTGTTGTTTTTGAGTGCTGTTTGAGGTGTCTAATTTTCGAGATTGCAGTATTGTTTGGAAACGTTGTTCATTATATTAAGTTTGCTTGTTAGTGTTTTGCATGATATCGAATTGCTGGTTGACTCAGTGTTGATGCGTAGATGTTGTTTTGTGATTTCTTTATCTAGTGTATTTAATATTCTAATATGTTTTTTCCGTGTTTTGGTATTATTGAATTGGCTGTGAATATGCCTTTTTCTATTTTTTTGTTTAGTGCTAAACCATCATTATCTATTTTGATATCTATGAAGACTATCATTTCGTATCTTGTAGGGACCAATATGTTGGTTTTGTCAATTATTTGATCGTATATGGGGAAGTGGCATTGCTCATCATGTGTATTGATTGTAAGGGGGAAGTTTTCATAATTTATGATTCATGCATACTTGTGTAAGACATCCCATCCTACAATTTCATCAGATTTTATTGGGAAATCCTGGTCTACTAATTGCATTTTGTGTTGTGTGCTGTCGTCTCCAAAGTATATATTTAGATTAGTTGTTCGCTGGTTATTTCTGTTTAACTGATACGTTCTGAGTTGTCTTGTAAGTAGTATTCTAAAAGGTGTGCTTTGCAGAGGCTAATGTCTGCTCCTCTGTCTATTGTAAATGTTATTTATGGTTTAGCTGCATTTTGAATATTTACTACTATGTAGTTGGATAATTTTGAAATAGTGAAGGCTTGGGACGGAATATGTGATGTTTTAAGTGTGTTGTCCCGAATTCTGAGGCATCGTGAGGGAATCCGGGCGAAAATCGTCTCCCTGATTTTCCGCATGTATATATATGTTGTTCTTATTGTTGTTTTTTTTTTATTTCTATTGTTATTTTGATTATTTGGTGCTTTATGTTGTAGTTTCTATTATAATGGCTGTGATAATTGTTATTGTGATTGTTATTGCTTTAATTTCTGTTGAAATTATTGTTGTTATTACAATAATTCGTCTTAGGATTATTATATCTTTGATTGCTTTTATTGGCATTATTGGTTTTGTTATAATGTTGGTTTCTATTATATTGTTTGTACTAGGAATTTCAGTTGTTGTTGTGGTTGGGGCGATTGTGTGTATTATTTTTGCGGCTATTTATTTCCATAATATTTGAGTTTTTTTGTACTTTAACGCAATATTAACTGCTTCTAAGAAAACTTTCGGTTGGGCCGTAAATATAATAGATTTGAGATAACTGTCAGCGCCGTTCTTAAGAAAAGTGTGTTGAAATTAATCGCACTTAACGAAAACAGCAAGTCAAAGGCGCGATTGATCAGCTTCACCATGAAAGTGATGCCCAACATCATCCTACGTTTCTCAGGGATAGAAGTAGTAACCTATTTTTCATAAGGAGGTAGGGGGACACTAGGATCCCAACATAAATTTCTTAGACAAAAAAGCAAAGATTCTATGGAATGCACATGACAAGGATACGACAGTGACCGTACGGCCGAGAAGTATTCCAATGCAGGGCGTACTAAGCTGTCGTATAGTCTTCTCGTCAAATTCCCTCGATCAGCGTTTGATGACGCTTAGCACTGATCTAGCTTTATTCGCAGAGTGTTCAATGTGCAAATTGAATCAAAGTTTATGATCAAACAAAATGCCAGGTCCAGAAATGAATCCGCTCTCTCCAGCCTACATGAGTCTATAAAATATTCCGTTGCGAACAAGTTCGGCGTCGAATATGACAGCTTGTTATATTTCTTTTGGTTTAAGTACATGGAATTGAGGAAACACCACGTTACCAAATTATTTACGTCCGCGTGGAGGAGACATGATTAAGTTTCCGAATTCACCGGCAAGAATAGTTTAACGTCATTTGCGTAAATTAGCGGATTTAATAGCTAAGGAGAGATCATTGACGTATGGAATAAACAGAATTGGTCCCAAATGACTCCCTTGTGGGACACCTGAAGACTAGAATTTCATCAAGCTGATAAGCATTGAGAAGCACCCCAAATTATCTACCGTCTAGAAAGACCGACAACTAATTAACAAAATATGGAGGAAAACTTACGCGACACAATTTCCATAATAATAGTTTGTGGTTAATTCTATCAGAGATTTTGCTCAAATACATGCGGATAACATCCATCTGTGCGACTTTGATTTAAGTCCTCAAATACATGGCAACCAAATTCAAGAAGATTGGCGGTGGAAGACCTACCCTTTAAAAATGCATGCTGGCACGGAGCGATAGCAGATTTAATAATAAAGTTAATCCGAGACGTAATAATGCGTTCAAATAGTTTAGGTAAAACATTAAGTTTGGCAATTCTTCTATAGTTTGCAACATGATGCCTATTATGACTTTCATAAAGTGGGGGAGTAAAACTAGTTTTCCAATAAGCCGGAAACTTACCCATTACAGGAGAACCATGGAAAATGAATGCAACAATCCAATGCAGCTCATCTGCGTGGCTTTTGAGAACACACGAGAGAAGCTCATATAGCCGGTCCCGCCATACAACTATACTTGAAGGATTGTAGCCCTTGTAAGGCCTTCATCATCAGAGATAATTATCCTTGGGATGGATATGCATTCATTCAACTGGTACGGAAATGGCCGGAAAAAGTTAAAGTTTCTAGAGCTGAAATTACGTTGAAAGTAATTAGTAAACAAGATTGAAATCATAGCTCCATCTGACGTTTTAAAACCATCGAAAGACATTTCCGAGGCAAATGTCGTGACTTTTCTCTTAGAATTAATGAATTTATAAAATATTTTAATGTTATTGATCAGAGAAGCTTTGATTTCAAACAACTACAAAGCATAACTCTGCTAAATTGAGAGAAATTGCTCCTGGCCATTGAGCATAGTGAGTGGCATAGTGAAGTTGTGCGCCACTTTTTTATACAATTTAGTCTTAGTATTGTTGAACCACATTAACTTAAGATTAAACCAGACTGGATGTGCGCATACCGTTTCAAAGCGGGACATTGACACAGATATAAAAATGGCGTCATTGATGCTTTTATAAAACGAGGAAACTAGCAGATCTATGTCGATGAGGGATTGATCCAAATTAATATCCACTACTAATCTTTTAAATAGGGGGAAATCAGTTCAATTAAAAGCATACCTTGGCTGGCGATGATTGGGGCTATATAGGCCAGGCAGATTAGGCTTTACCGCCAGACGACGAGCAAACCGCGATTAACCGAGCGATCAAACACATTAGAAAATATTAGATTCATAGTCCTTTGATTTATATTAGGAATATCATTTGTTGCACGGAGCGTAACTCTAATCTAAAAATTGGTTAAGTACTTACGAAAACCCAATTGATATGAGCCAGCCAGTATGAACGCTAGGACGCCAAGAGACTTTAGTCAAGTCAAAGTCATCGTGCACACTTCTCACATTCGATAGCTTCATGCTTGTTTATGCGACTATCACACGAACGACAATATCTAAAGACGTAGAGGAGCCACAATGACACGATGCAAAGATAGGGGATACAGCTATAAGGGCACCACCACCAATCTTATTTGACCTGTCCATCCTAAACACGTGAACACAAGCCTGAAATAGCTTCGAGCTATGCGTTTTAGACCTCAGCCAAGTTTTCATAAACCCTAATACTGAAAAGCCATGGCTTAGACAAATTTGAGGAAAACAGGATTCCTCGAGGGCACCGACACTAACCTAGCAACCTAGCAACTAACCTAGCAAGCGGCGAAGAGGAATCCCAAAGAGCGATAGTAGATGCCCTAACACCCATATTTCCACCTCCTCCCTCTAGAAAAGAAACTGAACCTTCATTGGTATCTACAATGAATTCGAGGGCTGAGAGCCTATTAGATTAGGTGCCGAAGCTTGGATTGGTAATGAGGGCACCTCAGTTGCCGATGGACGAACTACATTTGTGTCAACCGCAACAGACTGAGTCATGCATTAACTCGGAGAGAGGTTTGGCGAGGTTAAAACTGACAGGTTTATGAGAAGGGTATATCGCAACGATCAAATGATATTTGATGTGCTTATTGGCTTACTCAATTGGCGATAACGTTGACGATGCATAGACGATGGTGGCTTATACAATCCGAAGTCATTAATAATGATGATCTTGTTGTTATTCAAAGGGAGGCTTTATTTCTTTTTTTTACATAAAAATTCTGCTTTTAAAATTCAGCAATTCAAAGCACATGATTCACTGCAATGTGTAGGAAAGGTTTAGTGAGAACATAAAGCATAGTTTGGCTAGCACGCGATTTCAAAAAGCTGAAGAAGTGCGAAAATGTGTCGAAAATTGGATCGCTGAAAAACCAATATCGTTGTTTCCACACGGTATAGTCATGTTGCCAGAAACATGGGAAAGAGTTGTAGAAAATGACGGAAAATATTTTATTGAATATATATTGGGCCAATTTTTCTCAATAAATGCCTTTTTCAACGGAAAAAAATGATCAAACATGCAAGCACCTAACAATATATATAAATTGATGGAAAAATGTTTAAAGAAAAACTCATCAGAAAGGTTGCAAAACGTCACTGCTTATATAATAAATGGTCTAGTGGATATACAAATAAGCGGTCCAAAAAAAAAGCACAGGAAGCGGTCTGCAAAACGTTAAAAGTAAATTTTACGTTTGATAGAAAATTTTAAGGCAAACATCTACTTCACTAAACATCTATTTTAGTTAAACGTTGTCTAACCCATTCAAAGTCGTTGCGGGACAGGTTTGCTAAAAAATATAGAAACATGACATAATTTCCAAATTATGGATCAATTAATACACAAAAATTTTTTTATCTGATCTCTTTATTGCCAATTAATAGACAAGCTTGTTTACTTTTATATTAACTTCCTTATCGTGTTCTTTTTTACGCGTACGTTGATTTCTTCATTTTTAGTTCCAAAACTATATTATGTTGTTTAGATTTTCTCTGTAAAACAATATGATAGCAATGATATGATGGGAAATTAAATTGTGCGTGGAATTAAATTTGTGAATTAACTCTTTGCCAAGAAAGAGGAAAACAATTTTGGTAAAGGTAAATACCATTGTTTTTTTAAATATCGAACTAAATTGAAGATCAATGCGTACATTTTCAAAACAATGTATCGTAACCTCTTTTTATACTTGTTCAATAAAAAGCAAAACAAGGAGAACCGCGACGCATAAGAAAAGATCAGCACGAGATGGACGAGAAAGGCTTCCTTTAACATTTTGTTTCGCAACATTTAGGGCTGTTGAATTTAAAGACTACCTTTAGTGATTGTACGAAAACAAAACACAAAAAGTTGTCAGAGCTGAAACATTAGCGTGCCTGGAGAAAAAAAAATTAAAAGAAGAAAAAGGAAAAAACTTTCAAGGGAGTTCATTGTAGCATTTGAACAGGTGCGGACTTAATAAATAGAACGATAAGTGTCAGTAAAAAAACGATGTTATAAAAAGATATCAATGTTAACAAGTTGAAAAAAAAAAACAAAAGAATTTTAATAATAAATGTTCTAATAAAATTTGTCAATATAATTTAATATTAAAAATATGTTTTCATAAAGGAAAGCAAATCTATTAAAGTCGGGCGTGTATTTAGAGCAGTCCAAATTTTTTTTATTCTTAAATAATTGTTTAGGTAAAGGTAATAAAAGCTTAGCAAAGATAAAAGGATCTACAATTATTATTAAGGAAGAATACAGATGTTATAGAAAAGAAAAATATAAAATTGAGGTTCTTTTTTAAGAAATTTCATTAATAAAATAAGAAACAAATTATGAATTATGAATTGAAAGTAAGCAAATTGTTTCTAATATTTTCAAACGGCGTATAAATATGTATTACATTGTTGTATACAGATTTACCAAACCGTTTCCAAAGCGTTTTCTCATTATATCCTGGGAACACTTGGTATTAGGAGTACATATATATCGCCAGTGTTGCGCTAAGTCATGACTTTAAAGTTTTTGGCTTCAGGGGCTGGGCTGTAGCGACCATACCGCAAGTGTTGCGCAAAGCACGTTATCAACTGTCGTATCGGAGAGGTTACAAGAGTTTAAAACAAATCCTTGTGAGCAATCGATGCAATATACCATAGACGCAGACACGATGGTGTGAAAAAAATGGTCATGTAAACTCTTGTCCGTGATAGCACACGTGTTTGCTCTCAGAAGGCGGATGAAGCGATGTAATGGTCAACGACATAAGCGTAAGGGAAGACAACAGGAGACCACTTATGTATCCCTACTCCTAGAAAAATCTCATTCAAAGAACAATGAATACATGATCCTCAACCTCCGATATGTAATGGTCAACGGCATAAGCGTAGGGGAAGGCAATAGGAGACCACTAATGTATACATACTCCTAGAAAAATCTTATTCAAAGAACAATGCATACATGATCCTCCGATAATAGGAAGGTGCTAAGAATTTGCGGAGGTAAAACCTCCGCTATTCACGGAGACGAGAAATTGCTTCTCAGATTTGAGCAAAAATCTCGCCTCCTTGTGGGAGAAGTTTGAAATAATTCAGACTAGGTTTGATTAGTGTCGTTATATTGAGCATTCAGCTTCTTCCCCAACTGGTAAACCTACAACTCGTAGCGTGGCGTGTGGTACGTCACCTTCGAGTTCTCCCAAGTTTGATTCGTTGATTTAAGTTAGCGCTTCCTCAATGTCTACAAAGGACGATACTGTTTCTGCTATCGTTGGATCGGTCGGTAACAAAAAAGTTGCAAATAAGTTCTTCGGGTTTGAGCTATGCGGAAATGCCAAGGCCATCTCCTCACAGTGGAGTCACTCACTCTACTCAGGCGTCAGGCCTAAAACTAATAAAGAGAATAATAAATCGCCCTCTCGCCCTGGCTGTTCGAGTGTATACGCTGGTCACCAAAGTGGCCACGTTGCACAACCTGCTCGTGCAAGTGTGGTTGCCCCTTCTATATTCTCCCCAACTCAAAGTTCCCCAGCCATGAGCCCTACTCTTCCTACTAGAGATGACGACAGCTCCTCGTCCGGCTCCTTCTCAATCTAAAGCTATCTCATCTTTTAAAATGCTAGTTCCGACTGAAAACATGGATATGTTGTTAAATAAACCGTTGTGGCCAGGTGGATCCTTAATTAAGGAATTTCTCCCTCATGATCGACCACGTAATACTAATGCAGTAATCCTTTCCCCTTCAAAAAAATTAACGTTTCTTCAGGCGCATTATCTCCCATTGATCTAAATGTTAGGAGCCTAAACTCAAAAATTCGTTCTACTTTCCTGTATTCAGTGAGCATGGAGTTTTCCTGTTCGGCCTTCACTGAACCTTGGTTAAAGCCTGATCTACATTCGTCGGAACTTTCCCATAATTCGTTCCAGGTTTTCAGAAATGATCGATTGTATCGCAATGGTGGTGGTGTTTTAATTGCCATATCTGCGACAGTCCTGTCCTTTACAATTGAATTTCTCACTACTCCCGACGTTGAATTTATCGCCATTCGAGCGAAATTTCCCAATAAGCAGTTATAACCTGGTCCTATATGCCCCCAAATTCGGATATCTTCATATATAAGAAACAGGCCTCCTTCATTGGTGAAGTGGCCAAGCAATCTAAACCTATAGATAAAGGCATTGCGTTGGGTGACTTCAATTCGCCTGAAGTCAATTGGTGTTACAGTGACAGTTCTGGCTGTTTGATTCCTACTTCAGCATCTAACAGAGCTGTTGTATTCTTTAATAAATTATTTGATCATAATTTAGTTCAAAACAACCGTATTCTTAATTGCAATGGTGACTGCTTGATCTTTGGTTTGCCGATTTTCCTGAGATTAGTGTTAATCGTTGTTTTTTAGTTTACCTAAGGATCCTTATCGCCCAGTCATGTGTATTTCCTTTCATCACAAACATGATGGTTCGTTGAACTGCTCTAACGTTCCAAATTCAACTCTTTGAAATATATATTATGATTTTCATAAAATCAATATTTCAATGCTAGCTTCAAGCGCGATTTGTTAGTTGAAACTATTGATAGCTTACTAACATCTTTCTACAATATATTAAATCTAGCTATTTCTGCATACGTTCCGATGAAGCAGCCCCGTCTTCGAAGCAGGTGTCCCCCGTGGTTTAATAATACAACTAAATATTACAAGAATAGGAAAAACAAGCTTTTCAAAAAATTTTCGAAAAGTGGCTCTGCTGTCAACTATTTCGCTTACTCAGCGGCAAGACATAGATTTAATTACCTCAACCACAATGTTGTTGCAGATACCCTCAGTTCGTTAAATCCTTTGTGTTTGCTAATCCTAAATACTTTTTTAAGTTTCTTAACTCCAAGAGGAAAATCTCCACAAATCCCTCGCATGTTTCTTTTAATGGTTCTAAGGCCTCAGATGATACTGAAACCTCAGATCTCTTCGCTGAATACTTCCGACGAAATTTTTTGACTGCTAATTCCGATTTAATTCGCAATCACATCAGCTTCAAATTGACTGAAATAATTTGGTTACAAGGTAATCGTTGAATTTTATGAAATTAAATCTAAATAAATGTAAGAAGCTTTCTTTCTCAAGAAGGAAGTCATTCATTGCTCAGTATTTCATTGACTCGCACAAGTTGGAGGACGTCGATTCACTCGCAGATTTAGGCGTTCCATATGACTAAAGATTACGTTTTAACTTGCACATTGAGCTCTCGTTAAGCAAAGCTAGGTCCGCGCTTGGTTTTATAAAGAAGTGATCCAAAGAGCTTGATGATGCTTACATTACCAAAAGGCTGTACATGTGTTTGGTTAGACCTATACTCGAGTATGCCTCTGTTGTGTGGTCTCCTTCATATAGGTGCTATGTAGATTCAATTGAATCTGTTCAAAAGCAATTTTTTCTGTTTGCCGCTAGGAATTTGGGTTGGGATCCGTCTGCTTCTCTTCCCCTCTATGAAAATAGGTTGCTTCTTTTGTGCTTACCGTCTCTTGAAAAACGTAGATTTGTTCTTGGCGTTTCCTTCGTACCCAAGTTATAAGTGGTGCTATTGACTCACCGTCATTACTTGGAGGAATTAGTTTTAATGTTCGTAACCGCTTCTCTAGGGACTTTATGTTGATTAAGTTTAGTCAATGTAAACACGATTATAAGCTCGATAACCACGATATCCCGCTCAGAGTTGTTTGCAGGAACCTAAATGGTGTCTATCACTCATTCTCTCGGATTCTTTAAAATCTATTAAAGCAATTTCGCTTAATACGCGTGATTTACCTATGTCGTACATAACTAACTTGCATTCTTAAATTCTCATTTTTTTATTTCGAAAACTAAATCGTAACTTTGTCGGTTGCCAAGCTTATACATGTTTGCAATGGTTTATGGGTTCACTTGCAACATGGATCTGTTCTTGTTGCGGGTGTGTTTCTGTGTTAGCTGTGTACATGGTTTTTTTTGTTTCCTTTCTTATTTATTTATACATGAATTATTATTTTAAATTACTTTGTTTTTATTAAAATTTTTTAACATCTTCGTGAATATTGTACACTAGTTTTTAAAATAATTAGTATAAAATTTACTATTAAGATTTACTTGAATTCGACTGTTAATTTGGCTTAAAGTAGTAAGTAAATAAATAAATAAATAAATCCATTTGTTGCGTTAATTGCAATTTCCCAATGCGGTGTATCTTACCTCGTTCTTTCATCTTTGTGTTTCATCTTACAATATTTTAGAGTT
>CCAG010014845.1:0-39800 GCA_001077435.1 Glossina morsitans morsitans
TCACTTGCTTGATGTGGACTATTCTTAGAAAATATCTTTCTAAGAAAGCTGCAGTTACGAAATTAGATTAAAAATATCGTTTAGAAGGCAAAATAAAAATCTTAAAAACTTAATTTCGTTATTGGGCGGTAAGAAGATTAAAATTAAATATTAAGTAGAATGCACAAGAACACTTTCCCACAAAGATGAACTTCATGCTATTGGCGCGGGAAGTAAGAAGTTAGAACTTGCTTATGAACATTCATGTCTAAACTTCTGTAGTATTAATCCTCTTTTCCTTATTTTCTTTCATTTTTAATACACGTTATGCGCGCTGTTCATATTCATAGCAATGCAAAGCCTGGCGTTAACTCAAGTCAAACTTACTATAAGCTACTGTAATGTAATTTTCCTATAACATAGTTAATTACAATACACATGTAGGCATAGTAACAGAATAAAAAAGTAGGATGACCTTGATACATATTCAAATACAATAGCGTAAGCATCTATATGTCATTTAGTTAAGCTATGGAATAAGAAATTTCAGTAATAAACACATAATCATTAATGATTTCAAAGAGAATCGCTAATGCAGACTACAGTAATGAGCAATCGATAGACGTTAGGGAAAGCAGAAAAACCTTCTGTGTTTCATTACACTACAAAAAAGTTACATTCTTGAAAAAAAAAAGGAAATATTCCGGCTCCATGTGCCATCATGTGCATTCGCACCTTTGCAATATGTAGAGTTTATTCCTATTTGCTTCTTTGATAGCCTGACAGTCTCATGGGTTTATTACAAATACTTTTCAAGCTCAAGCTAAATCTCTTCAACGATTACACCCTTCTTCTAACTTTGTTTAAACATATGAGACGATTTATTAATATTTCGCTTTTCCCACATGAAAATGCAATTTGAAAGCTTATCCAAATTTTTTATAAAAAACGGGAGGCTTGGCAGCTCTTGAAAAACAGCATTGTTTCTTTTTATTCGATTTTCCCTGACTGATGGCAAAAGGAGTCAAAATTTAGCGGAATTGTTTAAAAACATTAACATAAGAAACAAGTGAAAGCGTTATGGTCGGGCAAGGCCGATCATTACATTCGCTATTCGTTAATTATTTTTGGGATGAAATACCAAAAAGTCTATTTTGACAAATTTGTATTTATCCGATGATTTCAAAGGGAGAATCTTGTCAAATTTTTAAGACAATCGAGAAAAATGGTTCAAGTTTTCAAATTGAATTTCATTTTTATCTCCAATGTGCGAGAATTGCACCCGACACTTGAACTAATCACTGCAAATACTTCTGTTGGACAATTGCGCTTAACAGTTTTTCCATGTCTAACCGTTCCATGTCATCGCTAAGCTAATCAATACTTGTAGTGCGATTCTACGCCTA
Source organism: Glossina morsitans morsitans (assembly GCA_001077435.1). Taxonomy (NCBI): domain Eukaryota; kingdom Metazoa; phylum Arthropoda; class Insecta; order Diptera; family Glossinidae; genus Glossina; species Glossina morsitans. The sequence continues at coordinate 1,386 of CCAG010014845.1, forward strand.
TGGTCGGAAAAGGCAATTTTAGGGCCATAGCATGTTTTTACTGATCAAATTTACTTATAATTTTGTAGATAGATTACAAAGCCCAATAAAGAAAAAAAAATCCTAAAATTCTCTCCTTACTCGATATAGAAATCTTAGTTGAAGCAATACTACGTAATAAAAAAAAAAAAGGGTTGGCATAGTTACTGTTTCATGCCTTTCACTTCATTAGCACAATTTTGTGGTAATTAAAAGCTTCTTTTTTTTTTTTTGCTTTTAATCAACCCTATATAAACCTGGTTTTATACGTTAATTATAAAAAAACAAAGTGAATTCCGTTCCTCAGAACCTAAATGATTTTGAGTCATATACGAATGTGATTGTGTGCAACATCTCAGCCAATAAGAAGCGTTCATTAATTTCCTCCTGAAATTCTCATAATTAATTCCTTATAAGCATAAACAATTATGAACATGTTCTTAGAAATCTAGAATAATACACATACACGCACGCATAGGTGTTTGTGGCTCTCTTATGAAATTTCGAAATTAATTGCTTCACTTATATCAGATATGTGGATTGCTTGACTCGATATAACAGATAGTAAATATCAATTAATTGTGCGAATTGTACGAATGTGGACGCCTTCACTAGAAATTCTACATGGCTAAAAGCTATGTTTGATAAGTTACTTGTAAGTGATATCAAAGATTTACCTAAGATTTCACTGAAAATCAATCAAAAAAGAATTTTGATAAAAACCATGATTTTATTAAGAAGTACCTTAGCAATAATAATGATTTTCAATTCAATTTTGCTTGATCAAATATTTGAATATATCCGTGCGTTTATTTTGAAAAGTGGACTAAGTCCATTTTAGAAAAAACAAAAGCAAATCCGTAACTGATGTATTTAAGCTCACTAAGATTTTTTATAACGAAAATTCGCCGGCTAATGAAACGAGAAAATGTTTATTTAGAAAGTGACGTAAGTCACATTTTGAAAGTTTTAAGCGAATATGAAGAATAATTTAGAATAGTGATGAGGGATGAGATTTTTGCAAATTCAGCCAAGAGGAAGCAACATTCAAACATTTAGATTTACTGCCACGTCGGGGAAGACCAAGAAACTTTAATAAGTTAGAGTTGCCATCGTCCTGCAAAAAAAACGAGATTAACCACAATGCTCAAATACAACTATGTAATAGATTTATTACATTTTATACCATCTACACACGACAATCATTTTGAAAAATGGAGAAGAATAATCGCAAAATCGGTTCTTTAATAGAAAATATTATTATTATTGTTCTTACAATTTATTTGGACCAACGAAAGAAATTGTAGGACTAAATGTAGAAAGGGCACTAACAACTGCACATATTGGCTCTTCTTCTTTTTTTTTTAGAGTAGAATCAATAGTCAAATTATTTATTGATATTCCCTTCTTGAGGTACTTTAAAGATGTCGACAGGGTTAGATGCTCCAAAGACGAATCTTCAAATATTGGAAACGTGCTGGCACTCACACGTGTATGTTTTAGGCCTAAACTTTTGTCCACAATCGGAGATTGCGGGAATAGAATTCTTACGAATTCATTAATTTGTTGCACTGATATGCTCAGGGCTGATTCTTGTGAATGTTTTGATTTTGGTTTTCCCAAAACTGATTGGATATAGAGAAGGACTTAGGCTTAACATACGAGTAACGGAGATTGTAACCCTGATGATTTTTTTTTTTTCAATCTAATTTTTAAGTTTTTTTAAATATATTTTTGAAAGTTAAACTCTTCCATGGATACGGAAAATCCATGGAAGAGTGGATACGGAAGATCCATGGAAGCGTTTTCATGGAAGGAGACATGGAAGCTGCAGATTTGGTCACTACGTTTAATAGAAACAAAAAAAATTGGGTAGTTTTTAGTGCCCGCATTTGTAGTTTTCCAAGAAGTGGAAAAATTTATTTAATTAATTTTGAAAGTGGCTTAAGTTCTTTTATAGCCATCAAAAACTTATTACATTTTAAGTAATTTTAATTATGCTAATTATGCTAATTGGATTAATAAATTATACACTCTTAGAAATCCAAAAATATTGTGTTATTATATCATCAGTTATTAATATTTTTTAATATAAAACACTAAATATCTCGATTTTAACATAGATAGACTTAGGTCACTTTCAAAATGAACGGCTCATAAATAAATACCATTATTTAAAATTCACACAACTGCACGATCGTTGACGTCAAAGCAGACCAAAGAGATGAATTCGTTCGACGCACAACGTATATTGTGCAGTTTATGTAGGACATTAAAACAATATGGCAGACGAGGCTTCACGGCATCAGAAAGCATATTTACACATTCTCATTTATTTATGCATGCGTACACGATATTTAAAAATATTTATACAAATTAAAAAATGCGAATAAAATTTTTTAAAAATTTTTAAGAAATAATACGCGTCTACCATGAGACAATTTTGCAAATTTATTCAAAAAATTTCATAACATAAATTACCGGCTGAATTCATTGGATTCTTAGAGATAAGTCTTATGTAAAATATTCCTAATGATTATTTTAAAGTATTTAAAGAACAAGAAGAAAGAAGCTTGAGAAAACAGAGCAACCAAGAAAAAAGGAAAAAAAAACATACACAAATCTAGTGCCGAGGCATAGCCGTAGCCGGTGTGAAACCGAGTTGGCAGTGAACCCCCAGGCCGCTGCAAACATGCACCATCATTATCTATGGCCTTTTGTCACACATCAGGTAGCTTGTGGATGTCCTCATTGTAGTTCGGAGACGAAAGAGTAATCGATTTCTTTTCGCACATCTTCAACTACTGGTAAATGTGACTGCATCCATCTGACTTAGTGGTAATCGGAAGGGTGTCAGTTTTAAAGAATATGCGAGCAAAACTTCCAACAGAGCTTTTGCTGAAAACATGGGAAGGGGATGTATGCAAATTTTCACCGTTTTCAGGACCGTTTTTTGCCTGGTATCTTGCAAATCGCTTTCCAGTTGTTTCGTACCAGTCTAAGCTAATCATATCCGTAGCTTCAACTGCATTTTTCTCCAGTTTAATTCAATCAAAAAGCAGAAAAACATGCAGTACCATACATGCGATCCGTCCGTTTACACTATGATATATATTCAAGGATAGCTTCTGAACAATTGAAACTCTTTCAAATATCAACATCTAAGTTGTCTACACTTGAAATTTCGGAAAAATTAAACGCGTCGGTTATGTTTCATGATGCAACCATGAGGCGAGAGGAATTTATTTGTAAATTTATTTGTGGATTTTCGCAAAGGACTCCAAACAGGTTGAAAAGCTCGTAATTGAATCTACATTCACTGAGTCTATGACAATAAAGTCCCTGCAGCAACGGTTCGGAGTATGGAAGTTTATCTCACCGAGTAATTTTGACGAGTCAATAGCATCGCTTATTAACTACGAAGGAAATACTAGGGACAAATGTATGTTTTTGTGGCGAGGATAAAGCTATGAAAAGCAATCTACTTTTACAAGGAGCAAAACGACAAGCAAGCGAGCGAGTCTCAATCCAAATTCCTAAAGGCAAAGAGCAGGAATTGTTTTTGAACGGATTCTAGCGCATTAGAGACGTGAAACTACACTCTTCGGATAATAAAAATCATCCTAATGAAAACGATTGGAAATGTATTTACAAGAAACGCTAGCGTACCAAAATTTATAAGTCCAACTAATCTTTTGAGCCAAATTTTACTTTACAACAACTTTTTTTTGGTCCCGAAATGCTTACTTAATGGACTTTTTTTTTCTGTTACAACGACTTTTATTAAATTGGATTTTATATAGACAGTAATCGCAGGATTATTGAGATTCTTTCTGTTTTCATAACACGATAGCCTGCCGACTTTTTAATCGGGATATCTCGCAAATTGCGACATTTATAAATATATTCGCAAAATGATTCTCAATCGATCGAAAGAACAAAACTTGAGTCTATCTGAAGTCTTGGTGGCCTTCGCATACCTCTTCACAAATTTAATATACTTTGACCTTAAGTGGTGTAGGATATAAAAACTAGCTTTCTTTTCTTTTCGATTCTTCTTTTTGTTGTGCCTACGTTTATATATCATATCTATAAACATTAGGCAATAAATTTCCAGGTATTTAGACTAAAGGAAAGTGTATGCGTTCATGTGCCGTGTTTGGACAAACTATGTTTTCTATTTGCTTTTAATTAATGACTACAGTTTTGTTGAATTTTGTTGTTTGATTCTTATTTCCAAGCAATTAACTTATTTGATAAATGTTATAATATTTGCCCAATCAGTTAAGTCCGTAACATTTATTTGCTTGACATTAAATTGTTTATTATTGTTAACGCTGGCCTCTCTTAAGTGAAAAGTGTCTAAATAGAAAGTAAAAAACAACTATTTACAATTATTTGAAGCACTCGTGGTGCAAGAGTATATTAAGTTTGTGCGTAGGTATGCAACACCCAGAACGATTTGAGATAGGCTTACATTTTATTAGAAAGAGGAAAATGATTCTGATATGATCTAAACTTATCTATCCGTCTTGTTCTTCTGTTCAACCTGTAGGTAGAAATTTTTTTTTAAAGATTTATTGATGAAATTTGGTGCACCGACATTGTACAACGAACACTGTTTTTCGACCACCTCCCCTATAACAAGTTATTTTCAAAACTCATCCTATGAATAACTGTGTTAAGTGAAGTGGTGTAGGATAGTTAATACTAGACCCTGTTCCACTATCGTGCTTTTTCCGTCTGTCCGTCTAATGTTTGTGTTCAAGTTACAGGTCGCAATTTTACAGATATTTCGATTAAATTTAGTACAGCGACGTGTTTTAACCCACAGACGATCGCTATTGGAAACAGTTCGGATCGGATCTACTTTTTCGACCACTCCCCATATAAAGTCCTGTTCTGAAAAGTCGTTACATGGAAAAAAATTGTAATTTTCAAAATTTCTCGGCAAAAGTGGTTAAGGAGTAGTATTTCGGCACTCTAAGTTGCTATGAAAACTTTGGACTGGCTGGGGCAATTTTTGAATCCCCTCTCATATAACGAAAACTGAAGTTCGTATGATAAAAAGACATTATTTTCAATGCTTCGTGATAAAAATTTAACATAAAAACATTAACTGTATCAAATTTTGGACCATCTCAGCCTATTTTTTGGATCCTACCATAATAAGGCTTCTCACCAACAATTGATCATTTGTAGAAACTCTAGCTTTTAATATGTGGTGGTGAAAGTTGGCCTGAAGATATTGTGTTTGACAATGGGGTGTAAGGTATTTAATGGCCGACCTTGTCCGACTATAATATTCTTACTTGTATTTCAGGAAAATTTAACTAGAGTTTAACTGGAAGCTCTTTTCTATATGGACTTAATCCTGATTGTTCATATATCTCACAAACTGACCTAATACCCAATATATTGAAAGCAAAAAAAAAACATCTTAAGGTTTGAAAATTGATTTTTGCGAATCCCAAGAAGAAGAGAAGAACAGTATAGAAGTATAGAAGTACGAGGCTACATTATCATTTCCTACAAACGTGCATGAGTCGTATTTTTTGCAATTGGAAAAATAATGCAAAAAATGAATGAAGTTGTGCTGCGATTAAACTTTGCAGAGAAGCATTAAAAAATATACCTGAAAAAGATTGCGTTGTTAACGAGCAGTTATAAAAGGCAGTTATTTTAATGCAAAAAAAGTATGTATGGAAAGATGCACAAGCAGTTGCGAATTGTTTTTCTCTCAGTTTTGAATTGTAATAAAAAAAAAAATCCTGTAGAGTGCGATCCGCAGATTGAAAACCTTTGTGTTAACTGTGAACAACAAAATAAAAAAATGAAAATATTTAGCGCCTTTTCAGAGCATATTCCTCACTAGTTGGAAATTAACCTCTGGATTAACGGTTGTTGACATACGCAAGTTATTATACGAATGGACTGCAAATGAAGATATTATAGTCAATCAACCAAGAACTATAACATCAAGCATTTATAACCATTGCATGCTGTTGCAATAATCCAAGCGATGCTTACCATTCCATCACATTTTAATGAAAATCTTCTTTTATTTCACAATGACAATTATGATTTCTTATTCTGCACTCTCCGCCTATGAAAACGTAATTCGGTTTTATTACTCATACTCAATTGCATATTGGATAAGTCAGTTATGATAAATATCAAAGCAGGCTGTCCGATGTGCTTTTATTGAAATTTAAATAATTCTTTAGTATGTTGTGCCACATGCCGGATAAATGCATTGCAGTCTGTAATTTAAATGCAACTAAGCAAGGCGGACAGATGGACATCTTGGATAAGAAAGTAATCCTGAATCGATCGATATAATGAAACGTCTATTAATAATGAGTCTATGTCAAGTGCTACTGAGTGTTTCATACATCGGCACACACTTAATATAACTTTGTTCCACAAGTAATGTAGGGTATCAGAAAAGTTGAAAAATGAAATAATATAAAAAATAATATTCTAGTTGCAATTCCGAGGTGAATTAAGATTGAAACTGACAAATTTTGAACCAAATATTAGCGAATCTTGCAAAGAATCATCAAGCATATCCTTCTAATCAACTTGTATAAAAATGAGACTTTCCTGTTTGTATCAAATTTTGGTCGATAAGAGAATAAGTGAATCTTGGGGGATGGGTGGTGTAAAAAGTTCGGCAGTCTCTGCTCTAACTTTTTATTCTTACAGAGTTTTTTAAGTTTTCCGCGACAAATGTTTTAAAGTATTTCAACTAACTGAGCAACTCTTAGATAGCTGCTCGCGAAGCTTTGGACCAACCACAGCCACCGCGAATACTCCCCGAAGGGCCGTATCCAAGCAGTCAGGTAAGAAGGCATTTCCCGACGGGTTAGATGGGTAGTGTGCCGGGAACAATCCTACTTTTGGGCAACCTGACACTCCTTGGACACCCCTTAAGTTTATGGTTTATCGTTAAATCATAGAACTTACACCATGCTATATAGCTTTGGGTGCTCTCATACTGTGCCCGGTCGCAGCCGCTCTTGTATTTGGTCTATGCACACGTTCCGATAGGCCAATCCAATCGCTATCCTTTCTCAAGGAAATAATGCTTCCAAGGTTGTCATCACACAGCACACACCCATGGTGTGTGCCCCAGTCGTTGGCCATATTTCAGTTTGATGACCTCCATTAAGGAGAACAAAATTGGAGAAGAAAATGCTCGCTTTTCATTAGAAAAGAGAGCCCCATTCCTATTAGACCTATTAGGCTTTCAAGAGAAAAAACCAGTTACCTCGGTTATAGATAGCAAACCCTTAAACCCTTCTTTGCCATTGACTGTGCGAGAAAGTCTGATATTCATAAGGATGTTGATGCCAAAATTAAATCTTAGTTAGAAGTGTTATCATCAAAACTGGAATTACTGACGCCGCTGACGACTCTGATGGAGATACTCGTGTACTTAAAACGATGATTGTTAGAATATTTTGGTAGTTATGTAGCTAGCAACGAATGGGCATAGGATGGTTGTAACACATTTCATAGTTTTATAGTCAGCATTGTTCAGAAGGATTAAGACAAAGCAAAGCGCGTAAGATGTAAAGTGTGGCATATATATCTCGTGATGAACAACGACGTTAGCATCTTTTCTTCCTTCTGCTTTCGTGTTAATTCAGGCTGTATATGTAAAGTAGAGTTGGTAAAGAAGCTGTAGTCTTAAGAGGTTTACTTTCATAATAAGCTATTACAGTGTAGTCAAAACATTAAGATACGAAATAGAAAATTCTGTTCCAGCTTCCAGAAATGTAGGCGCGTTAATAACAGATTTCAAAAAATGGAGAGGAAGAAAAATTGCTTTGTGGATATGTTGAGTAATAACGTACACGCATAAATCTCCAAAGAATCATTAATCTGGAAATCAAAAGATAATACTTCTCTTCATTATTTATTATATATTTCTCGTTAATGAAATCGCATCGCTCCGAATATACGCATTTTGTATGTGTCCTCAGTAAAAATTCGTGCCAAAGCCATTTCCTACAAACAAAGCATTATTCCCTTAGATAACATTTTGAAAATTTCAAGTTTTCTTTTCTGATTTTTTTTTTTTTTTTGCAAGTCAACAATAGTTACAAAGTGCAGAGCTTTTGTTCCGGCAGTTCATGAACTTGTGTAATTAGAAAGGTGTTGTTTTTTATGAGTTTTATTATAAGTTCATAGCCTAAAAAGTCAATTAAAGCTGATGAAAAAACTTTGTCAACATAAACAACAGAAGACTGGCATTATTTGGTTAGAAATATTCAGAAGCCTTATGCATATATAAATGAATATAGACATTTGTGCATCCACCTGAGTGGCCTAAGACAAATAATCTCGACCAGCAACTCAATGGTCGTATCTCAAGTGCGTTAGAGTTTTAATTAAGGCCGATAGTCGCACATGTTAGTGCTTGGAATTTATTTCTCTGCGTATATTAATAATAATAATAATAATAATTTATTTATATATTTTTGATTCTAAATCGATTTAGGCATGTCCGTCCACCCGTATGTAGTCAACATTCTGCTTGTCGCGTAAATTAGGGCATTGCTTTCAAGCTTGATGGAAATGTTGAAGGTTTTTGCACGATGGTGGACATTGAAGGTAGGCCAAATCGGTTAAAGTACACCCCTACACTCCATCATAAGTTGAGAAGGACTCTGCTTTCTGTATGTTTTGCTCATTACTTGTAAACGACAGCAGAAACACGATAAAAGTTTTTACGTATATTGTAGAAAAACGGACAAAATTAGCCACGCCCACCCTCTCTATAGAGTATCGAAATTTTGTTTCCTCTTTTTTTTTGAGGTTCATTTTAAGATAAAGGAGGAAGGTATAAGAAATATGTTGTAATTTTCATAAATAGTAAATGAAATAGTTTTAAAGGGCTGGGGTTCGGGAATTTCGAAACGAGGACCATGCTAGTGAACGCTTCTACCACCATATCTCCCTCGCGAATTGCCGACAACTTATTTCCACATTATTTTATTCTGCTTCTCCTTAATATTCTCAACCTCTTCAATTTGTTTAATTGTAACACATGTACAGACGTACATTGTCCGCACATAGATACAAAATCTTGCTGTTTCATCAGGAAGTATTAAAATATTTTTTCTATTTTATTGGAGAAAATAATTATTACGATTAAAGTTTAACAGAATTGTGTTAGAAGTTTTGTGATGATTGCGGAAAGCACGAGAAAAGCGGTTTGACTGCTTTGAGTGGAAAGCCAGGAATGATCTGAAATGCCATCTAGCAGAAGTGTCTGAACAGTTCCCTATTAGAGCAAGACAAGAAAGGCAACTTGTACTTTTTTGGAAAAATCCCATTTTATGTCTCAGTGTAGATTCCTTTTACAATGAGAATGAGAGTTAGTCTTACGGTTTTCTAGCATTTAATGTTTTTTTTATAGAATGATTTTCCAAGGCCCTCAAAGCATCTTTCATGCTCAGTTTCTTCAATCATCTCACGCTTTGAACCGAATTGATTTTACTGCACAACGCTTTATGATTTCCCAAAGAAGTACGGACGGCCATGAGTTAAACTGGTCGAATAAGGCGGATGGATAGCAGATCGGATTGCAAATCATATGATTTGGCAATTGTCTTGTTGTAAACGCGGTATCCAAAGTGCCATCAACCTTCTCCTGGCTAAATCTTGATTCATTACATGCTGTCTCTCTAAACGGTAATCGATGGCCGTGCAGCACCATCTGATCAACTTGAACGATTACAGTTTTTGCTAAAATGAGAAGCGGATATTAAAGACAAGCAGACGACGACTATGGATAAATTGATTTTGAATTTTACTTTCACATCTTATGAGATTTTTGATATGTTCTGCTGGAACGATAAAGTTAATAAACATTCAACAATCCACCACTGGCCAAAACTATGTCCAATTTTCCAAAATAAAATTTAATAAAGTTAAAGGACGAAAACATAAATAAACAAATAGCAAAACACAAATTTTTACCATAGTATGTACGCTTGCTTAGTTTAACCTTAAAAAAGTAAGAAAACACAAAATGTACCAAAGACATTAAATATTTTAAACCTGTTACTCAGGTGTAACTAAACATTATTCCAGTGCAGCTTCCACTTACATAAGAAAACAAAAACCTCTGACTTATTTTACATTACAAAAATTACTTATTCTTTTATGCTTGTTTCACATGCTATTTTTAACATACACTCTATAAAATTTCTACATGTCATCAATACACGCAATACAGCTTAATATAAACAATCTGTAGTGTGTGATTGCATGCATAAGGTTTCAAATATAAGTTCATAGCATACCAACCGTATTTATGTTGTGCAGCTGTTTTCTTTATGTTTTTAAGCTCTTCTGGCATGTTTGGATAGGTATTTACCTATATATATATTTATACATATATGATGGACGTACAAAGACTGTAATATTTTTCAGTAAAATAGGTTAAGCTATTTTCAAGTAAGGACTTTCACACGCTTCTCTACCTATGAAAATAATCAAAAGTAAACATATGAATATAAAATTTGTGACTTTTCAATATTGTTGCCAACATGAATGGGTGTCGGTCTGCTCATCTGTTTGTTACACATAACAATATCGTAGTGCGTACATGTGCATAAAATGATTTTGTTCCAAAAATTTGTAAAAGCATCCAGCTTTACACTGTTTGTCAAGCATTTTCGTAAACTTTTTTCACTTTTTCTCTATTGAGTTATTATACACCCTACAGTGGAAAGGACTTTAGGTAGGTTCATTCTTTGTTTCCACCAATCGATTCAAAATTATCTGTAGATCGGTTTATCATTAAATTCTGCACCAAAGTCATTCACCTTTTAAACTGTTGACCGTGTAAAGCTCTTTCTAAAGACTATTCTTCCAAATTCATGTTGTTCAAGCAAGCAGGTTAGGGCATTTAACAGTCGGCTTTGTGTAACGATTAAATTGCTTTTTCTATGGATTTCAACATGCTGGAGCCTAGGGGCTTACGGCCTTTTAGTAATTTTGAGTGCAAGAGTTAATACTAGCCTTCCTTTCTTTAGTTTTTACTATAAAACTGAACCCAGTTAACACAGCATTTTATAACATTTTCATTACATGTTCTACAATAAAAATAATGTATGTGTGAACGTATTCTATTACATATATGGGAATGAAAACGAAATAAAATAATGAGAAAAACATTATTCCCTTTTTTTGTTAACTGCGGGCATGTTAATAAGTTGTTTAGAAGGTTTCGCATACATTGTTACAACACTCTTGTGAAGATTTAAATGAAAATTTCGAGACAATTTACGTCAATAGCTTGTCTGTTCGTTATCGACGGGTACGAGTGAAAATTTACAGGAGAAAGTCGCTGCAGTGTTTAAATGATTGCTTGCAAATAAATGTTTAGTCAAGAACTGGTTTCTTGTAATAAAAAAGGACTATAAACAACATGTTTAGCTGGCATGTGTAACCACCTCTACTAGGGTAAATAAGCTATTCAATGCTTTTTAGGTTCTTTCTAATGAATCTCTGGCATGTGTGACCACCTCTACTAGGGTAAATGAGCTTCTTAGGTTCTTTCTAATGAATCTCTGGCATGTGTGACCACCTCTACTAGGGTAAATGAGCTATTCAATGCTTTTTAGGTTCTTTCTAATGAATCTCTGGCATGTGTGACTACCTCTACTAGGGTAAATGAGCTTCTTAGGTTCTTTCTAATGAATCTCTGGCATGTGTGACCACCTCTACTAGGGTAAATGAGCCTCTTAGGTTCTTTCTAATGAATCTCTGGCATGTGTGACCACCTCTACTAGGGTAAATGAGTCTTTTCGGTTCTTGCTAATGAATCTCTGGCGTGTGTGACCACCTCTACTAGGGTAAATGAGCCGCTTAGGTTCTTTCTAGTGAATCTCTGGCATGTGTGACCACCACTACTAGGGTAAATGAGCCTCTTAGGTTCTTTCTAATGAATCTCTGGCATGTGTGACCACCTCTACTAGGGTAAATAAGCTTTTGGGTTCTTTCTAATCACTTTAATGAAGTCAATTTTTATATCCAAAACTAACAATGCAGTCGAAGAACGTTTGCTTCGAAAACGTAAATTTTCATGTAAGCCAAAGCCAAGCCAAACTTTGCTGATGGCAAGTGAATTTTTTGATGACATCAATTTATGTTGACGCCCTTTTCTTATACACTCTCTATATATATGTATGGTTCTTCTGTTTCTTATTTGTTTATAGCAAGCATAATTCCCATAGTTCTTTATATTTCTTTTATAGCATATTATTTTATTCCTATCTACAACATGAGCACCATGAGCATAAAATAATTTTTTGCTCTTTTTATCCTCATATTATTAATCATTTAAGGAACGAATAACGTATTCTTAGCGAACAACGTAAAGCGTTACACGTAGATGTTGCAGATTCCGTGTGTTCTTTTTTTACGATCCAGCGTTTTTATAGGTTCTACTCGCTTTCGTTTACATTCTTCGCAATGCAAGTAATTTCCCATTTTTTTGTTGATCAAATAAACAAGTAAAACTAAGGCGACGCTGCGAAATTTTTGTTGCAAAAAAGAGAAACGCAATCTAATGAATTTTAAGGTCGTTTCACCATCACTTCAACATTTTATGTTTCTTATAAGACGAATTCGTGATTTATTGCGTCAGTCGAGCTGGAATCACAGCAGTACTTGAAATCACTTAAATCGAAAAAGAAATAATAAAAAAGCAACTTATGAACTCTTAGCTTTAGCATGAAAAATGGCCGGAAAAACGAATATCTGTAGGAAGAATGAAAACAACGTGCAGAAGAACAGACATTAAATTTGGTTATTTTAGTATACTTGTACATAGATTTTTTTGGAGAAGTGTATAACGCAACAATATGAAGATTTTTCCGGTTAAAAAGTTCTTCAACAAGTGGGCACCGATACTAAAATTAAATATGCCGGAAAATTTGTATGCACATACATGAGTATTGCCAAGGCAAACATGGTAATGTTCGACAACAGGCAGTGAGAGCAACTCACAGTATCATTTTTTTTCAATCATATATGCACAATAACATATATATATATAGAACATATATATGGAACTTCTGAGTGCACCTAAAACAAATCTCGACTCCAGATAGATGGAAAATTTGCCAATCAAAATATTGATATAACGTTCAACTCGTTTTACTTAAACAACTATCGGGAAAACATTAAAATAACATCCAATTTAGGAGACAAATGTTATTTGTAGCTTAATATAATACGTTACACCATACACACGTGGAGCATATATACCCCTTGTAAGCATAAAAGCTTGCAGACATTAAACTAAAGTAAAATATTTCTTAAACTGAAAACTTTTTGTGAAATCTTTAAACAAAAGATGGTTGTATTTGTACCCTACACCATTTGCACGGTATATTAACTTAGTGCGGTCGTATGTAACACAGAAAGGCTTAAAGTAGACTCATATTCTACTACACCGGTCGATTCAGAGTCGTAATCTGAATTGATCCAAGCTTGTCTGTCCGTCTGACGTCTGTTCATGTAAATTTGTGTTTAAGATAGAGGTCGCAATTCTTGAAATCTAGTACAGCGATGCGTTTGCACCTAAAGACGATCGCTATTGAAAATGGTTCGGATCGGTCCACTTTTTCGACCACTCTCCATATAATGCTCTGTTCTGAAAAGTCGTTATTTGAACTCAAAACAAGGCAAATAGAGGGGCAGACAAGCTTACATCGATCCGGCAAGTGATTCTGAATCGATCGGTATAATAACAGATGGGTTTATCTCAAGTTCTTCTGCCGCATACGTCCGCATTACCCTAACATTCCCTTGTAGCACAAATGATGTTGGGTATAAAAGTGACCATGAGGAACTCAAATTTTGCCTAGAACCGAAATACCGGTTTTTTATGTTTCCATTGAAAAATCAACAAAATCATTTATTGGCTTCGCCTGCAACCAAGAAACGTTAAAATACTCGGCATTTACCATACTGTTGTGGGTATAAATACCAGAATGAAGCCATATTGATTAGCATTCCTCGTTCTCTATAGTTTGGCTGTACGTGCATTACATGACTTTTGAAATTGTGAATTGCACTATTCTTAGCAACTGCAAACAGAATGGCGAAAGAAAAGGTTAGAAATCGCACGAAAAATTTTTAGAATTGAAAGCTTCTATATGTAATAGAATTGATAGGCATCGATGATTTGGCTCCAAAGCGTTTTTAGGTGATCCATACGCTTCAGTTATGTTTATAAACAAAATTAACTTGATAGAAAAATGCAGCATTAATAGAAGTCAGAGATTCGCAACTTTTATGCTACTAAGCCTCCAAAAAGAATCGCGCGAAAATTCACTGCTTTTTTCCAAAGGATGCACTTGTATCATTATGAACATAACTCCTTTTGTTTGCAGATGATGAGTAAGTGAAAGTATTATAGAAACCTTTTTCAATCACAAGGAATAATGCGATTGTATTTATTATAATCGGTAATGATTTGCTTATGTCCACACTTCTTCCGTTTCACTTTAAACCCCATCTGATAGGGAGGGATAACAAGTATACCAAAAACTTCCTGCCATGTTCCACCAAACAGCACCTTACAGTTTGGAAATCACTGCAGGTAAACATCAATGGGCTACAACCACAAGTGCCGTATCAATCGTGTCATTTAAGTTGGCAGATGTTAGCGATTTACGAGTGAGGTTAATGGAATTCCGAGTATCGTTCATTTTAGTTAAACTAACACTCATTCCATCGTGAATGTAAACCTGTTTGATGCATTTTCATTCATTGACGTCATGATGTGCATGGCACGGTTAACTTTGATAGAATTTCTGAAGTTTAGAAATCCTAGTTAAACCTTATAAGATTTTAAGCGCATCATCATGGTTTTGTGGTCAGCAATTTATAACAACATGAACATCATGTTATTCGAAACTTTGCTCAATGCAGTAAACGTCAAGTGTTATCTCTTCTTAATCGAAGAGTTAATACAAAGGAATCAATAAGATAGAACTATAAACTTAGACAGTTGTCTATGCGGTTTAAATCAAACAAATAGTTAAATTTCTAATTCGGTGAACTGTTAACATCTCGCAATTTCTGAATATTTCTTCTTCAATAAATAAATAAATAAATGAATAGGTAGGCCATGCGGAGATATTTAACGAAGGATGTTTGATTGCGGTTTAAAAGATCCTCGCAACAACGTAAGATTCATAAACATATACATATGTATGTATACAGGCACATGTATATAGTTTCCTTCAAGCGTGAAATAATCAATTCAAGTCGCCCTAAACACGTCGATCAATAGAAAATATCAAATTTGGTGGGTATTGGAGACATGCCAAATAGGCCTAGAGAACAACGTAAAGTTAGAACACTTCCATTTCCAGAAGAAACAAATTGTGTTTTCGCTTATCACTCATAAACTTACCAACAATAAAAATTTCTATATATTCTCTTTTTAGAGAAAGGTAGTGGGTGTGTAAAAGATTCACTCACAGCCGAATATAAGGCGTTTAAAATGTAGTTTTAGCGAATTATTTGTTTGTTAGCAACAACAGCTATGATGCTGACGATAGATTGTTCATTTTCGAAACTGCCAAAATAACATTATGGTTTAGCATCCAACTCTGCGCACACACACACAACTCTACATTGCTAAATTCCATATATTTGAAGTGGTGTTGTGGAACTTCAATCCTTTGTAATCTCTCGAAATGAAAATTTGCGAAAAAATTTGCATTTTGGACAATTATCTAAAAAGTCAATAGTAAAATAAACCATTAAGAAATGTCCTTGAAAATAATCGGAATACGTTCTATGCATCGA
This sequence comes from Glossina morsitans morsitans, assembly GCA_001077435.1. NCBI lineage: Eukaryota > Metazoa > Arthropoda > Insecta > Diptera > Glossinidae > Glossina > Glossina morsitans. Next base: position 17,253 of record CCAG010014845.1, read on the forward strand.
TTCAATATGTTCTTTAATTACGAGTATATATACATACAATATATTAAACCTTGCACACACATATTGCACTTATGTGGATTCATCTCTGTTTGCCGTAGTATCATCGCTATATACACACACATATATGTATATATATATAAAATAAATATGTGCAAAAAATTGGTTGTTACCTCAAATGGAATTATCGCAATTATAATCACGCCATTATTATCTACTTTACTGCCCGGGATTCGCAATGCAAACACAGTATTGTTGTTTTAAAAAATAATTTAATTTAAAATAAAAGCAATTTCTGTCAAGTTGTGCTGACGGTTTGCTCATTTGAATTTTTGTCCAATGAAATGTGGGTGGTGTGAAATTGCATTGAAATAGGGAGAGATGAAGGTAACTAAATTTTCCAGTTGCATGACATACAAGTATTTAGTGATTTGAAAGCCTTCCGCTTGACTCGTTGATGTGTTCATTCAACATATTCCTAAAGAATGGAATAAACACGAATCGTGGAATGGAGTTACTCCTATCTCACTACTATTTTCCTAACCGTTTTTCTTAAGAAATCCTCAAGGCGAATGGCCATTAAAGCATGTTTTCAAACTTGAGCAAACAGCTTCCTCAACGTCATAACTTCCATGTTTTTCTTTAGATGGCCGCTAAACTTGACATGTGTGTTCACTACTGTTTGCCGTGCGATCATAGAAAAATATATATAGTTGCGCAGGGTATAGAAATTCAATACAAAATTAATAAACCTAATGCGAGCTACGTTTCGTGCATCTGGCTTGAAATTTATATTTGGTTATATGACTTCGTAAATAAGGAAAACTTCGCCTTCGGTTTGAAAAAAACACACTTACTGTCCCTGAAAGGCCTTTGTGTGCTTGAAAATGAACTCATTCGCTTCAAATATCATTTTTGAAAATGTCTTTGCCGTTTAACTTTTACAGGAAACGCTCCAGAAGCATGGTTATTGATTTTTCGTGACATGAATTAAATGATTTTGTTTTGGGCGATATGTGATTTCAGCAAAATGATATAACCTGCCATAGATCGTGTGCCACCACCACCACCACCAATTTACTGGGAGAAGAGTTCAGTAATCGTTTAATCTCCAAAAATGCCTATTTGAGCTTGCTACAAAGTCCAATCCGAACCATTTTTAATAGCGTTCCTGCACCAAAACACGTCATTTCACTTCATTACAATGTCTCAACGATTTGGGGGCCTTTAGGTTGAACAAAAGGAAAGATGAGCAGAAGAGAGTAGATCGACGCACAAAGTGATTCTGAATCGATTGGTATAATGTAAGACGGATTTATCTCAAGTTCTTCTGGGTGCTGGATACGTCCGCACAAACTTGGTATACCCCTGTAGGACGAGTGGCGTTGGACATAAAAATATATGTTAGACGTTAAATTTCTTAAGAGGAACTAAAGCAATAAGTTTCAGAGCAAAGCTAGAGATGAAACTTGAAGGCAATCAGTTGTTAATTGAAGTATTTAGTCCCAGACCGAGTAATGCATTTTCGAGAAAAATCCGGTTAAAGTTTTAAATAGCGATAAGTCTAAATAATTTTGCAAGATGACTTCACTCGAAATATCAAAATATCGACTTCTATAATATATTTCTGTTTTAATTGAACTGTGGTCAGTGTCTTATATAATAAGTTGTTGTGCTAACTTAAGAAAAATAGTAAAGTTTTAAACTAAGTTATTACTAAAATTTCAGAAACGGAACTTATCTTAATTAGAGTATTGCGTTTAATGTGGATTACAACTAAACTAGGTTATCTTAACTAGGTTATAGCTAGATTTACATTATGCAGAACTATAAGAATATATAAACTTAGAATAAGTGATTAATAAGTGAGTAATAAGTGAGTAGAATACGATGAAACGATAATGCTGCAAACCTCCTCGAAGCATTTGGGAGTCGTTGTTGGTTATTTAAACGATACTTTGAGGAAAGATAAATGGACAAAAAAAGGTAACTTTACCTCTTAATTGCTCAAATTTTGGTTTCGTTCTACACATAAAAATCTAGGGCAAAAATGTAACTCTTTGCAAATGTTACGCTGCGGTGCGTATGATAAGCACCGATCCCCTTTTATGCCAGTATCAGACCCATAGTAAGGTTTGACAACATATTTACATTTTCTCATTATAAATTCTCTTTTCATGATCGCTTCGGTTTGCTACTTATTTTTTTTTCCTAAAACCTTACTTACATTTACAAAACTTACACTTACTGTACTTTGATGTCACAGGACTCTTATTCATCGCACTATTTGTACTGTCAACGACAGCAATAAAAATAAGTTTGACGCTTTAACCTATCGATCGATTCACCTTGGGAAGAACTTATGAGAACGATCGCTTATCATAATCGATGTTCAGTATATGGCGGTGGTCAAGCAAATGCCATAGTGTGAGTGCAATTTTCTATAACGTCTTCACATCCTTTTCAACTTTTTTCCTTCATGCTCGCTTTCATCCTTTTTGCCGTCACGAATTTCATTTCATTTTCTCCTAAATGTTTAAATATTTCTGCTCGAGATTAAAAGTGCATGTTTAAGAGCGGTTTGTGTTACCAAACCAAACATTGCATACGTTTGGTGGCTGCATGTACATAAGCAATTGTTGGTTAAATTAAACCTATTAAAGAATTATATGAACTTGTAACATAAACATTTGCTCGAGACATGCAAAGTCTACAAAGTTGTTTTTATTCTTCAAGTTGTTGATAAGTTTCCAAAAACAACATAAAGAACACTAAAGCTATTGCAATATCTTACATACATACTCACATCGAAACTATCCAAACTATGTTGGTAATGAATACCTAAAAAGAGAAAGGAAGAAATAAATAGATAAGCAGAGGAACAAAGAAAGTTTTATTTAAAGCAGATTAAGCGATATGCTATGTTTATTGTAATGTTATGCTAAAAATGCTGTGCCGCGGCAGCTGCCATTTTCCACATCTTTCAGATGCCAATAAATGTGTTAGTGTAGTATATAATTGTCATGATAATCGAATTTCATTCTAAGAAATGCGTGGAAACAGTTCGGCTAAGAAATGCTTATGAAATGCAATATTAGCAAGGAAAGTAAAACTTTGCTTCAATTGTATTAGAATTTTGTATGCAGAAATGTACCTCAGCTAAACTCACTGCAAATATACGTAAGAGAAACAGAGAGACAGATAAAAATATCGGGACAGGCAAAGATGTTTAATGAATCTTTTACTTGATTGTGTTTGGGTGTTGGGTTGTATTTTTGTTAAAAAGAAGCATTAGTTTCCAATTCGACACAACTTTTATAAGGCGAAGGCAGTATCGTATTATGTAAAAATATTTGTTGTCTTTGCCCCTCCAAGGGAATCTCAATTTATATTAAATGCAGTTTTGTTTATAAGCAAAGAAAAATATTATAGTGGTCCACGGCCAACCATTAAATATTCATATAACGCCTTTTCAATATAAGGCCTTATAAGAAAGGTAGGTAGGATTTGAATGATTTTCAACAACGTTCGCCCTAGCGCTAAAACACGTCAGTGTACCAAATTTCATGAAAATATCTCAAAAATTTGTGACCTGTATGTTGAACATAATAATACAAAAAAATGGACGAACGGATAGACAAGCTTAGAATCACTCGATTGGTATAACAAAAGGTGGGTCCATATGAAATCTTTCCGAGTGTTGTATACATAACTTAATATACCCATCTACCACAAGTAATGTAAGGTATAAAAAGAACTTAAATGCATAAAAACTATGATGCTACCTTTGGTTACATATATAACGTAATTAAAAATATTAAAAATAAAATGTGGATTATGTCCAAACTGTCTGTTTGTGCCAAATTAAACATCAAGAAAACCTATGGTATCAGGTAAGTAAAACCCTTGCTTATGATATATGACAAGCTCAGACCTCCTTCAGTTCGTGTACTTGCTTACCGTTGTGCACTTCTTATCTTTAACGTACCATTGAATTGTTAAGGTGACTCTAATGCGTAGTGCTTTCATCATTTTATCATTTTTCGCGTTGTATGAGATCTTTATGGCGCCATTTAATGCACGCACCAACAACGTTATATGATGTTCGTCATCATCATGTGTTTGTACGACTGTTTAAGTTGTGTCATCTCGTATATAATCATTCGGTCTGAAAGAAAAGCTTTACCATAATGTTTATAAAGTCGCTCCTTACTTTTATAGGGTGTTTTAGTTTCCAAAAAAATGTTCAGCCACAGAAGGAATTTTACCTCTTTTCAAGATGGAGGAAATATCAAAAGTTGTTTATTTTGTGCGTCTTTCAAACAATGTCATAAAATCTGACATATGGTCCACATGTACGATAATGAGAAACAATGGTTTTCAACAAAATCATGCCCAATGACATCACTATTGCATTAACCACATTATACGATACATTTTTCTGATTGTAACAGCAACTGAACGTGGAGACGAAAGTGAGTTCATTGGCTGAGCAACGACATAATTGACAAAGAACTCGATTTTTTCGGGAAAATGAAGATGCCTAGTATTGATTAAAGGGAAATAAGCGAACAAGTGAAAAGGCACACTTCTAAAGGGGTTTTTTGTCTCGTAGTTTGAAGTGCTATCTTTCCTGCAAATTCATAAACTAAATGATGTAGGAATAAACTTTGTATGTTCATAGCCAATATAAAAATGATTACATCCCTACATAGTTAAAGCAATGATTTTGTTACTTAATTAATTAATAGGGATGGGTACAACACACTCAATGCATTCATAGCTCAGGAAATACATACGTTTGTATACGTATATATATATGCAATCTGGCAATTGCAGATGAGCTTTTGGAGGCACGCCGAAACGGACTCAATAACGAGTTAAATGCAAAGGAACATGAATATTGATTGCATTTAACAAAATTTGGTTAATCAGTCGAACCTATCTACAAACTGAACTCCTCGCAGATATGTTCTGGTTTTGAGAGAAGGCTGGTCTATCGACTTTGAGCGATAGGCATGAGGAGAGGGTGAGGCAATAGAGCTCCCTAAGAGCAGACAATAGGAATTTCCTTTCTACAGATTCTATAGTCTCGATGTGAATTCTGCAATAAGAGGATCATATTCGAAAGTAGGATGAACCAGATTATTGTAAAGTTGTTTGCACTCTTTGGCTCACCTTTTTACGAATCCTAGCATCACTTTTGCTTTGATGCATCTTATATTGGAGCACATTATAAGTTGGTCTTCGGCCCAAATGAATATAAAAGTTATTGAAGAAAACATATAAAAACTGTTGCTTTTAAAGCTCTTAGTTGTTCGCATTGCGTTGTGTGATGGCATTTTCGATCAAATAACTTTTACAATTTTCTCACCTTTACTTGTTCATTTTCTCATCGAATTGCGAATCTGTTTTCTTTGTCGCAATTTCTTTTCTTACAATAATAGAAAATTTGCAATAAGATTTTTTAAATTTTTATTCTTTTATCGTTCCACTTATTTTCTCTGAATTCACTGACACGTAACTGTTTTTACGAACAAAAAAACTCATTTAAGTAGTTGCATTACCGGTTGTTCGTGAAAAGCAATAATAATATAAAAAAGAAAAGCATACAACAATCTTGTCTATCGTTTGTAGAATGCTCTTTCACAATAGCATACCGGATGTAGTAGCAATGGGTAAAGCGGAAAAGCGCCAAAACTAGCAGCTTCCTCAAGCAAAGAGTTCATAAGATAACTAACTATTCCTCTTCAATGACTTAAAAAAAAAAACATTAACTTTATTTTGTCAATAAACATAAAACAAATAAGAAAAATTCATTCATTCACTGGAAGATGAAATTTTTTCATTGTCATCCGCTACACGAATATATAAAAGCTGAAAAACTTATAACCACTTAAGGGCATGTGTTTGGCAAGCACCATCGCAAATCAATTGACTACAGTTGCGAAAGCTTATAGTAAGTAGCAAAGGGTTAGTTGCAAAAATTATACGTAGGAATTATTGGCATTAGGGATAATCGTGGAAGTCAACGCAACGGAAAGAAAGTGGAATGGTTCAGCCTCGCCCCGGAGGAAACCACCTTTGTGATCACGGCAATCCGGAAGACAAGTAAGTTCATATCTCAGCGTTGCTATAGTTAGTGCTCAGTCGGTAAAGACATAACATTTACCGATTAGGTTCATACCCATCAGGCTGTGGCCTACATCTTCACTTCTTTCACGGATAGATAGACTCCCTAAGTGATTGCTTATATAAGAAAAATAAATATATAAAACTGATCAACTTTTACAGAGTCCTTCAAGAGTTCCTCAAAAAGTACCTAAAGCTTTTGCAAGAACAGTTACAAAATTTTATACATTCTTGGGATCCCACAAATGTTCACCTCGCATTCGTATTTTTATATCCTACACCACTTGTGGTAAAGCATGTATTAGGTTTATGCGCAAGTATGTAACATGCAAATAGAGCCACTTTTCAATATACCGATCGAAGCAGAGTCATTTTCGGAGTCGATTTACTCCTGGCCGTTCGTTTTACTCAACCTAGAGGCCCCAATACACACTACAGTACACTATCGTGTTCTGGTCCAAGAACGAACGCAGATAGCCGCACCGTTTATTGTACTGATTGATTCAGAGAGTGAATCTAAGCTTATTTGTCCGTCCGTTGGTGGTTTTTGTGTTCTTGTGTTCCATATGCCGATTTTAATGAAATTTCGCACATTGACACGCTTTGGCTCAAAGACGAATCTCATTTCGTCCAGCCACTTCCTACATAGCGCCTTATTTTGAAAAGTAATTACATGAGTAAGTATAGGATGGTTAAGGTAAAAAGAGGCCGTGAGCCACTCTAGTGTTTTGATTTACTTTACTCCACACATTGTTTGATATTTTATCATCTTGCCTTTAAACCGGTTACTATTCAGAAGCAACATTAACGGCGTTATAATTACGCAAAGTAAACGCAACACATCATCAATAGAGTAGTGAAATCGTCTGTCATTCTATACATAGAGCCATAAAACAATGTCTTAATTAATTTAGATATTGTTGCTTTAAACTTATCGAAATCCAAGCATAACAACATCAGATTGGTTAGTAGAGTTGTTGGTTAGTAAAGTTCTGACATCTCTTACTCATGTTGTATCCTTCTCAGTTAACGTCAGCAACCATATACACCTTACGAGCTTAGAAGATCAATTACAAACCTTACTGGCACATATAGGCGCATAAAGAATTTCATGACTATATTTAAATTTAAAATTATTTAAAGTAAAATTTTTCATTATTCGTTTCATGAGCGAATTATCAAAGTTGTTGAAAATAACATGCGCTTATTTTAATGGATTTATTTAATCAAGTTAATTAAGAGCATCATACATCAACAATTGATTGAAAGAATGAAATTATTTTTTCTTTGACATTGCCATCATTTCATTCTTTCGCTGTGTTTATGTTATATGCAGTTTCACTCTATTATTTTAATTAAGCAAACAAAGACACTGTCTTAGCATGCGATATGTGTTATGTCTTTAGCTAGTGAGCGCTCATCACGTAGGATGGTTTTATAACCTATGCCACTTGTGGCACGTAGGTATATTAAGTTAGTGCGGATGCATTGCACACTTGAAAGTAGCTGAGATAGACTCAGTTTTTATTATATCGATCGATTCACGAACAATTTCGAAATCCACCTAAGCTTGTTCGTCCATCAGTCCGTTTTTTTTTCTTTCGTTGAATCTATCTGTCGTAAATTTTGAGATATTTTGATGGTATTTGATATATTGACTTGTCTTGGCCGAGGGATGAACTCTGTTGAAAATGGTTCGGATCGGATCACCTATTCTTATGGTCATTTGTAAAAACTTGTGCTAAGCTATTTTAGACCAATATCTCTTCAAAATTCTTTTCTTAATTTCCCTCAGTGTTGTTAACGTTTCGAGCGTCTTACGGATTTAAGGATCCCAATAGTTATTTGCTATGCAATTTTAACAAAGTTCAGTATAACATTTAGTCAAGGTTTTTACATATGTTTTCCTTTGTTTTATCTTTGTTTTATGCACTGGCTTCTCACACTTTTACTACTTTACTTACGCTTATACGCTGTAATTTTGCCAAAACGTGCCTAAGCGTACCATTAGGTGCACAAAGTGCTACGTTGGATCTACGCTGATAAGTAAACTTGTGCTGAGACAAAATCAGCAAATGCCTATGCAGTCTTTGTTGAATATGTTGACATTTTGCATAATGAACTTTGAAGGCTTAATGAACTTTTTAATTATGATAACGCTATTATTACATTATTCGCTATATAGTGTGCATGCCCACCATGTTGGGTGACCTTGGCCATCAGACAAGGGCATCATTAATATATTCATGCATAAACTTAGGTTACGCGAGTTGACAATGCCGGATGCGTAAATATCTAAGATTCAGAGAATGTAATACTCATTTGCTCCTGCTTTTTTTTAATGTATGTAGTCTTTTTTGCATTTAATAAAAGGATGTGTCATACTGAGAGAAACAAATCAGAAGTCAAGTCTTTTCAAAAATGGTTCGGATTGGGTCACTCTTTTGACCACTTTCCCTTTAAGGCCTTATCTTGAGAAATCGTTATATCAATAGCTGTATGATAGTGCAAGGTGCTTAATGGGGTACCACGGTCTGGTATAGGGTTTCTACTTGTCTCATTTAACTACACATTGGCAACATTTCATTATATATAAGCAAGCTTTCTTTAGTGGTTTAAAAATGTGGTAACAATAGATACCCAAACTTCCGATTCGTACATTTATTTTTACGAGTGTTCTACGTCGTCAAAAGTAGGGCATGAAAATGATCCCTTTTAGTGGCACTATGTATATACGAAAGGTCGGTAGTTCTAGTGTTAAATACCGAAGGATGTTATAGAAATAGTTCTCTTAAAAGCAATTTTTCTCAGGGTTTACTAATTCGCAACACATACAAACCGATGAAAGATAAGTTCATGACTGACTGACTATGACTATCGAAGAGAAATAGCGTTAGTGTAGAGAGTTCGTTTTTAAAATAAAATCCTGAAAATAATTTGAGATATCAAGTGACAACCTACGTCAGCAATGTGCTCTTTGTGAATGCTTTTGGCAGTGTTAGGAAAGCCTGATCAAATTAGAAGATAAATTTTAGAACGTCATTGGGCTGTATGTGGATTCTCCAGTCTTTTAAAAATCCTTTCATGACCTTGATTCACGTTCAGCTTAGGAAGTCTGCTTACAAGAGTCGATCTGAAAAGAGATACTAAACCTTCAGAGACAGAAAAACCAATTTTGAGTTACAAGAGAGTAGCCCCTTTCCTACATTCACCGCTCATCGATATATCAACTGTAAGAAGGAAGGATGAGCGAATCGAAGAAGTTAATATCATCAAAAATCTTTCGCTTCATATTCTGCTATATTATTATTAATTTATACTCCTACTAATTTATATACATACATGCATATGTATATGTACATGCATATGTACGTGATGACTACTAAATACTCGTGAAAGGATTCCCGTGTATTTTTATGTAACAAAAGTAAAATATATTAGCGAAATAGGAAGCAGAAAAGAAAAACGAAATTTTGTGAACATAAAGTAAAAGTAGTATGAAAAAAAAAAAAAAAATGACTCCCACTGTGATGATGATTTTGACAAAGGCTTGCGTACGTGCATGAAAACTTTTCGATGCACTCCTATTACAAATCATTATTTCATTATGCACTCAGCAGGTATTCATTGCTTGCGGCCTGCGGATCAACATCAACATCAGAGTTAGCAACGCGTTAACATATTTTTACCACAAACTCGAAAATGTTAGCTAACAATGAATGAATTCTTTTGTATTCTACTACTACTTTAATGCGTATATACGAAGCGTCTTGTTTCTCTGGCTTTATTATATAAACACTTAAGGGGGAAAGTGTTATTTGTTGCTGCGATCTCCCTGTAGGTGAATTATCTATGCAAACAAAGAAGAAGAAAATTTCAAAAATTATAAAATTTTATACCTGAATTAATATTTCTTCACAGGACACGGTTGGTAGTGCGCATATGAAAGAAAAGATCCTTTATTACACCCGTCCCAATAATGTTAAGTCGTCCATTTTTTCATTGTTTTGTTCTCTCAAGGCAATGGGGAAATTGTCTGCATTGTGTGGCATCATGTAAATGAAAGTATATAAGTATAGGTGAAGGGAAGTAAAAGAGAGTGAAGTAAGGATTGTGCTTAAAATTAACAATTGTGTTAATACTCGTAGAGAGCTTTATCGGTTAAATTTTTAATATAACAATAGTGATGGGTGCATTTCGAAAATATAATTTATTTTATGCGATCTTAAGAACTTGATGGAAAAATTCTTCCTCCGGAACTTTCTTCGGTTTTATTTGAACACCCGAAGCAGGAACGCAGTTAAGTTGCAGATGCAGATTGCATTACTATTCCAATAAGAAGCAACATAATAATAGATAGATTTTCACGTCTGGAGATTTTGTTACAAAATCGTTTTTGCGGTTTGGTTATCTGAAATATTCTTCATAATTAATTCGTATCAGTAGAGTGCGAATTTACCATATCGTAAACAATTTCTATTAAACACAACATCAAATACAACTCATTACGGAGAGTTACAAGAGATTCCCAAACATGGAATTCTTCGGTGCGATGTTTCTTTTCGAAAATTACGGCTGAACTGGATTAACTTAAGGAAATCCTTTTGTTACAAACCTTTCGAAACAAGTCACGTATGTCCCATTTTCTTCCTATGCTTCGCTCTGTTCCTGCCAATTCTGCCTTTCGCTTTTTTTATTCGCAGTCAGGGAAGTTTTGTTGAATCTTACGCACGTAAAGTAACTTTATTCAGTTTTTATTTGCTACTGTTGCCCGTTATCATTATTAGTAAACACATGGACACAAGCACACACAACACAAATGATTGTAAAATCGAACGGTATAATAAAAAGTGAGACTATGTTAACTTCTTCTGGGTATTGCATACAGTCGCATAAATTTAATTTAAAATATAGGGTGTAAAAAATTCGTTGACATACTTCGAAATATCTATTACGCATACAAATATTTCTAAAAGTCACACTTGTTTCGTATAACCGCACAAGAATCAACTTCGTCGCCTTTTATTTCTCAATCAAATAACTTTTGAAAATTTTCTCTGAAAAGATTTTCCTTCGAAAAGAAAACATAACAACGAATCATACATATTTCAAAGACTACCTGAATCTCTTAGTCTTAAAATAAAATCAATTTTATTCCCGCTTAGTTGGCCGATATTGACAAAATCATTTGAGCTCACTCGCGCTTAAAAATGAATGGATTTTTTTTGTTATTTTTTAAAAATTTTTATTAAACATTAATATGGATGGAGCACATAGTTTGAAAGGTTCTGAAAGATACTGGAATTTCGTAGAATAACTGTTATGAAAACTGAAATAAGAATAGAGAAAAAAAGGGCTCAAGAAAACTATTCTTAATGACATCAGCTGTCCACACCCATGTACACGGCTTTATATCGGTTGTTTTTTATTCCTTCGAAATTGTCTCCAGTATTTCGCGATCTCCATCCATTAAACGAAGTAGAGCATGCCAGTACATGTACCGTCTTGTCAACTCTTCGTTAATTTTGATATTCTCCTCACAATCTCTTGTATATTCTTCTTCAAGCGCGATTTGCTTTAATTGTCTCATCTTACGGATTATGCGGCAAGCTTCTGTGTTCTTATTCCGTCTCTCTTGTTCTTTCGCTGAACGTTCTTTACTTGGAAATTGTCTTTTCATTTTTTCTTTATGTTCACAGATTTTTTTTAGGGTTTCCTCCTCTATTGCTGCCTCTGATATATTTTGAGAAGATAATGAAGACTTACGAAGCTTTTTTAACTCTGGCATAGGCAATTCATCGCCAAAATTTAACTCCTGCTCAAGTTTTTCCTTAACCTTTAGATAAGTTTCCAAGCTAATTTGATTTGAATCCTTAGACCCGCAAAGTCGTTTTGTACGTTCACTTTGCTGACTTTCTTTCATTTCACTTTCCACGTCGTCCGCTGTAGAAATCACTTTCGGCGATGATTCAGGCGAGCATTTTTTGTGTATATCGAATTTTTTATGACGATATTGTGGTTCGCTAGGACAAGATTGCATTTTGATGATTAAAAAATTGAATAGAATCGATGATAAACTTTCACGTTGCTGGTTGTGAAATGACTGCGAATCTGTACGATGTGCGAAGTGTCTTAAAAGGTCGAACCATGTTATAATAAATAGTACCTGCGGTGTTATTTCAAAAATCGTGGAAAAGGAATTTCCCAACAATGTTATAAATTCACCTGGACACAACACTTTGGCAAATTACACAACGTACACCTAAATTGCACTACGTACCTTTAATGGGTAAATACATTATTAGAAAATTTTTACCGGTTTGAAAAGTAAAGTTTTCCGTACTCAGTGAAGGGATTATTTTGGAATCGTTAAAAGTTTGCGAAGACGCGAAGAAATATCTATCGAAGTTTGCGTAAAGCGTATTAATTCTTGATCGATGTGAAATAAAGATCCTTTGCGAAAATTTGCCTAAGAGAAAAAGGTACTCAAGTTTGAAAATCAGTTAAATTAAACTGAGTATTAATCGAAAACAATTTTTCGAAAAGTTAACAAATCACATAAATATAGGGAATTAAAATTCGCGGCAATTTTGACCGATTCAACGAGAAATCGGAGTACCTGGTTAAAATCTGGTTTCTGGCAGAACATAATACTTTCCCGCATCATTTTTTTTTTTTTTTTTGGAATTTTTCGGGACGAACTCAATTGAAAACTTAGTATAGTAGAGCAGGTTAATACATAGTTAAATTGTATATTTATTTATTTCATTGAAGTAAGAGAGAGGAAATGCAAAGCTGAGCATTAATTAGGGTTGCATTTTCCAGTTTCGATGGCTTTTGCTTCACGTATGCACAAGAAGTGCGAGAAACGCTCTCTCGAAACTGTAGTGCAAAGCACACAGGCACGTTTTGCGTTAGTATTGGTTGTTTAAGGTTCGAACAGAAGAGCTGAATCAAAAACAAAAAAAATTTTAAATTTGTGAAGGGTAAATAAATTTTTTTTTGCTTTTTACTTCAATTCTTATTTCGCCAAAGATTGTAATCAATTGTGTATCGTCAATGTTTCCATTTATTTGCTTGGTCCATCTTAACGGACATCCAAAAAAAAATACTTTCCACACGTCGTCTATGTACGGCCGCTGATGAAGCGCAAAGAATCAACAAATAATAAAAACTTATAATCCTACTGAATATATCGGTCCTATTCTATCTATTTACTAAATAAAAACAAAAACAAAAAAAGGAAAAAGACTAATGAAGGAGAATAATTATACCAGCAACACTGTTCTATATCTACAGATTGGAACCAGCAGTCGCTTTACGAATGCGGGCTACTGCTCCAGCTCTATAAAAGAAATTTTCATCAGTCCTATCTGCTTTGGAAGAAGAGCCATAGCCCATTTTTTGCTTTTGCTCGAAATTTAATATGATTACGGAGCAATTGCTCTGTTTATTTATTAAAACCAATCAAATTTTTTTTGCAATTCATTTCAGTAAGCAGTCGAAAAAGAATGAATATATTGTAACAACGTAGTTGTGTTATTGGTATAGCAACACAAGACTGTAATTGACATTGACTTTGACGATGACTTTGGTTGAGTGTAACAGTTTGTTTTCATGCCCAAATTTACGCCTTAATTCACAATTATTTGTTAATTAATTAGACAATGTTTGCCATTAAAATTGATTAACAAAATTATATGAAAATGATAATTAATTTTAATTGTTATTTATGTTTAGCTCATTTTTATATAAATCAAATTTTTCCATTTCTCATCGAAATTTAATTTGATAAAATTTATGAAATGCTTAATTAAATTATAATAAATTGCAGCATTTCTCCGCTTGTGTTTGTACAAAGAAATGTTTCACTTTTTTTTTATTTAGAAATTTTACGCTTATTTTAGCATTCGATCAGTTAGCCATTCGTGTCATTGGTTTGCTTTGGTTCTGCATCAACAATTTTCGTTGCGGAATTTGGCTATCGTTAAAGTTAGTTTTGCTGCTAAAGCAATATTTTTCCACTTTTGTATTTAAAATGCAAAATACAATCTAGGATAGCAAGGCAAGAACATATTATATATGAGACAAAAAATAGTTTCACTTAGTGTACATATGCTAGTCGTTATAATCTAAGAAGGAAATAATGAGTGTAGCACGCTTCCACTCCGCTCCAATGTGCACTAACAATACAGTTAGTAGATCGTTAAATGAATACTGCGTGCAGTAGACCAGCGTCCCTTAGAACTTTAGGTAAAGCAGTTCTAATTTTAGTGTAACCACCTAGTTGGACGGACAATGGAAATATTTCAACTATAGCGAAGTAAATATACGATAATAAAGCCACAACAAGATCAAGGACGGAATTTTTTTGATCTCTCGGCCTTTGTCTTATTTGTAAAAAAAAGAGATGAGTTTGGAATGTTATTTGATAGGAAAGAGAGAATACTCTTTGTTTTGGTGAGCGCAAGAGCAGATTTATTTGTACAGAGATAGAATGAGGATATATAGTAGTACAGGTTTGTCTTTCGGTTTGTAATATCTAGAAAAACGCATCAGGAACCCAGAAAAGTGTCCATACTCTTGACCCTTGACCGATTTATTCATGTCGGTCAGCTCATCTATTTATCGGCGTTTTGTAAAATGCCTTAAGTCCCACAAATTGGGATAGAAAGTTTAAAGTTTATATACGCGGTCTAACCTGACAATCATAGATCTTTTGGGCATCGATTGCGTTCGGTATGATTTCCTCCGATAAATTGTTGTTCCCGGCAAAAAAGAATTGCCATAGCACTTTCAATATTGACAATAGTTGGAGAGAGTTGGAGAGTATAATTTTTCATCAAAAATCAAAGTTTAATCAATATTCGAAGTTAACATTTTTCCCTTTGTTTGGGGAATCAGAAAAGTAAGGTTAAGTATAAAATACTTTTACAAATCAACAACCAGCCAACGGTCAATGCAATTTAAAATGCAGTGAATTACATTGAAAACTATCGCATAAAAGTTATAGCTGTTCAATTAAACAATAATCTCCGTTACTGGAAAATTGGCATATAATAGCATTATTACATACATATCGCAGTATATAGTAAAAAATATTCCAGTAAACAAAAGTGTAAATGTGTAAATATGTAAAACGTGAATCAGTAAAGGTTTGTGTTTCGTTTTCATCTTTAAACTGGAAAACGAGAGGGCGATTTTATTTAGTTTTCTATTGTTATATATTTTTGAAAGTTGTGTTGATTGTTTGTGCAGGAAGGAAGAATCGTAGATAAGCTATTTAAAGAGATGATTGCATCTTTATGCTTTTATTTTCTGATTATACTTCTGCCAAAAGGATGCTTGAAATATGCCAAAAAATTCTCTAAATCGCTTTTGATGCGATTATTTTAACTCTAATACAACAACTAATTGGTTTTGGATTAGTTTTTACTATCAAACTGTATAGAGGAGAAACAATTTGTTTTAGTCGAAAATGAACCTTGAACCATGTCGTGATTTCAACTAATCGATAAATGTGCAGAGGCATAGACGGACGGATATTGAGACTATGTTAAATTTTTTGCAATCTTGTATTATATATAGGAGCATAGGCGGACAGATAGAAAGAGAGAGCTCAATCGATTTGCCATCTTGAATAATATACATGGCCATAAGCGGACGGGCGGACGGACGGACAAATATGGTGCAGTCGATTTTCAATTATAGCAAGTCTTTGAAAGTGTTGCATATTCTATGAAAAAGTAAACATTCTCTTCCCGTTTATCTGGATAAATGATCAATGAAGTGCAAACAATAGTGAATTTTTATCCAAGTCAATGTGTTCTCTTTATTACAACGTGAATAATATGCGCAACGGTATTTAATAAATGGAAAATTTAACAATTTTCATACAGCGAACGAATGCAATTTATGGGTTCTCTACACAACAATATGCAGCAACTATTGATGGATGGGAAAACGCATTGAAAAGTTTTTGTATTTTCCATAGTTTTTTCTCTCATTTTATTTCCATAGTTACAAGATACTTGGTTTATATTTTTCATTTGCATTTAAGTCTTTGTGTATAGGATTCCACGCCAATATGTTTTTTTTTTTTCCCAGAAATTAACGAAAATGGTTACCTTAACTAGTTGGATACTTTTCCCTACTATTATCTCCTTCGGCATATTGTAAAAAACTAACAGCAGACGAACTCGAGCAATTCAATTAACATGGATGCTGGCTAAAACGGCAGAATGCATAAAGGTAATGATGATGAACTAAATAGATCTGATAGGGAAGTGGTTAAAGTCTTAAGCTTGATTGTGATAAGTTATATGATAAATTGAATGATAAATTTTATAGCACATCATGACCGGTCGCCTACAACTTATTCATTTAAATTCGTTCGCAATAAACCTGCAATTAATAATGTTTTATAACTACTGGACATTCACACTCCGTAATTTATATATATTATGCTTTTCTAAAATGCATCAAAAATTTACATAAATATTATTATACAGAGAATCGAAAGGCCATTTACAGGTTTAATAAACTCATTTAATTTTCAAATTATTTTCCATTATCTGAATGCAGATACGTGCCGGCAAAATTTTCTATGTTTTCTGGGGGTAAAGAATTATTAATGTAGAGATAGAAATATTTATAAATATGCAAACATGCTTACACATGACAACATTATTATATGCTAAACGAAATTGTACTAATAATAATTTTACATAATTTACAGGTTAACAATATTGTTGTTATGATAATCAGTTACTAATCATAACAGTATAGATTTGGACTAACGTGGTCATGTTTTGTCCTTTAGTTGCGAGTGGATGCAATTAGTAGAAAAGCTTTAATAAGACAATTTTTTTTTTATACTAAGTGAAAACTGGTTATTTTCTACTTCATATTTTAACAGAGGTATTTAACGTTACTCAGATCATAATCATAGGCCAGAGAGTATATAAGTAATCTAGTTCATCTAAATCTTCTGTTTATATATTCAGTTAATAACTTGTCTCTATTCAACTTGAGATTTCTATAGCTAGGACTTGTAGTAGGAGAATAAAATTATTGCAAAATGTTTCTCTGCCCTTCGTCTCTTCCAAATTCGAAGGCCAATCTACTATTACTACGGAATGTGTCTCTTCCGTTCGTCCCTTCCAAGTTCGAAGGTCTCTCCATTGAGCACGCGTTATTATTATTGGGAAAATTATAAATGCATAACACTCGCTAGGTACGTTAGTATACTTTTTCTTAATTATTTATGAAGCGATCGGTAATGGCATAGAAATATATATATTGAAATATATTGTACGCGTATTGTTAGAAAATGTACTCCAAAACAAATCAACTAAACGATCATTTCTGAGCAGGTAAAGACGTGTAATATACATTATGAGACGAGTTCCCCCTTTTATGCTTGCAAAGACACTGTTCTTTGATTTCCATACATTTAGTCGCAATCAAACTTATATTTTTTGCAATCGGCTGCATTGTTGTGCCATGACAATCTTTCAGTTGTACATCTCCATACTTTTTCCAAAAATAAATAAATCATTGAATCAGTCAAGTTGGCAGACAATTTGCCTTACTTTCGCGAACGTGCCTGGAAACATATGCCATTGTGCCCCGGGGGAATTGCGTAACATATGTTTCACTGCATTTATATCTTCCTTTTTTGACTCGAGTAAAATGGTTTCTTTCTTTATTATTAAATGCTAAACAAAAAACAAAAGAAAAAAAAAACGAGAAATAAATTATTTTGCTTTTTTCTCTTTACACTGTCAGCAATTTTTATGCTTATCTTTTTTATACCCATCACGAACGATGAGGGGTGTATTAATTTTGTCAACACGTTTACAACGCCCAGAAGGAAGCATCAGAGACTCCTCAAGTATATATATTCTTGATAAGCATCAAATTCTAAATCGATTTAAACTTGTCCGTCCGTCTGTACTATCTGTTGTAAACATTCTCCTGGCCGCAAAAATGAAGCTATCGACTTTAGGTTTCGCAGAAACATAGTAAGTTTTTGTATATAAGTCGGTATTAAAAATATCCAAAATCGGTCGAAAGGCACGCCCACAGAACTGCATAAACTAAGGACACCTCCTATTATATTTGCCTCTTACTCATAAACAAGAGCAAATAAATACATGTACAAAAATTTGAACGCACAATCTATGAACGATGCTGTAGCATTTGTGCACAGAAGTGGAAAAAATATGCCACGCCTACCATATATTATACTGTATCCAAGTTTAATTGTTTTTTCAACGCCTTTACAATGCGCTTCAAACAACAAGCTTCAAAAGCCTTATAAAGTATATAAATTCTTGGCCAGTTTCATATTTAGAACACACCTAAACATGTCCGCCTGTTCGTCTGTCCACCTGTACGTTTGCGCAACTTTGTAGTATTTGTGGTAAATATTCTCCCCTTAGCGAAAATGAAGATGTCGCCTACAAATATGCAAAGGAATTTGGAATTGACCTAAACTTTTCAAAGGACACGCCTACAACACCCACAAGCCTCTACGACAAAAACTTTTATTTTGAGAATAGAAGAAATCAACTGCGCCCGCTCCATAGCATAAAGCATGAGAATTTTGTTCTTTTACTTCTTTTGACTTTTTTTTGGGGTAATTTTCTTATTTGTTATTATTGCTTTTTGTCTTTGCCTTTGATTTATGTGTTTTGCGAAGTCTTAGTTGTGTGTGTTAATGATATATGTACAAATGTTGCACTTTCTATTTTTCTTCTTCTATTAATATGTTTTTGTAGTTTGTCGCATGATATAATACCATGGCAGAATTTTTACTACCCAACATATATTGGAATATTGGATTGATTCTAATGCAACGAAGATTCCACAAAATGTATCTAAGTTCGAATAGTCTGGGTAAGTCCGGCAGTTAGCTTGCAATCTATCCATATTCAAGAATTCTGGGTTTCGACTTGAAGATTTTCTCCCAACTTGCTTTTTATGGCTTTCGTTACATCGACTACGAAAATTAGTTAGATTGAGCCATGACAACTGATACCAATCTTCTTTTAACTGAATTATGACCACCGACTTAACTTTGGACATTCAGATGCGATCAATTTTCAGTCACAAGAATTCCGTACCAGGTGGAATAATCAACTAAACCAGTGCAGTGATTGCCAAAAAAGTTTTAAGAAAACGACGAGTACATGAAATGAGGCTTACAAATGTACTCTTTAGTTCTTTCTACTTCCTGGAAGAGGCTATCAAATTGTGCAGAAATATATACGATACACTAAAGGTGCGATGCTATGTACGATTCATTTCAGGAAGAAAGAAGTTATTTGAAGTGGCCGGACAAAATTTTGCTTCTAATCGTATATCATTCACAAGTTACTGAGGGATATAAAAAACTTGAGCTAAATGTAACCCCTTCCTTTTGAATTTATATAAATATTTACAAAAACTTTCTACACGACAACAAAGAGAGATTTGACTTGACATTCACCAAACCATTGACAAGCAAGTTCCATTGGAATATCAAGTAACTAAGTACAAGTATTTGCATATTCATTAATTCTAAGCCAAGTAAAAACCAAAAAATTGTTTAAAGATTTTTAAAAAGCCTTAAAGGAAGAAAGGAAACGATAGTGATTTAATTAAGCAATAGGGTGAAAATAAACTTTAAAATATATTCCTTTGTCTTATCTTATCTATAAAAGTTTTACTGTAGCGCCTCCATCTCCATCTTGAACACAATGTCATTGTTCGACCATCTAAGAAAGATATCTTTTCTGCAGAATTCAATTTAAGTCTTTTTTTCATCTATCGAATTTAAGATTATTTTCCCTCCAGGAAACAAACTACTCACTCACTCATTCACTTTATGCCAATTAAATGTTGTTGTCCGGAAAACTGTTGAATGTTTCAAAACTTGCTTACATCAATCGTCTACACATGTGCAAATGCAATTTTCTCGATGCATACACATCCGTATCTAACATAAGTAAATTAAACTAAATAAACAAGTTGGCAGCCTATCAAGAGCATATGTGCGATACATACTCGCATGGGATGTGCAAAATGAAAATAAAACAAAACCAAAAAGAGTAAAGGAATGTGAGTTAGGAGGAGGAAAAAGCTAAGAAAATTTTCAATTTTTCAAAGAGTAGTAGGTAGCCATCACTTCTGTACCACAACTTTCCCATATCGGAAATATTGACGCAATTTAGCCATAAAACCAAATATTTGCAAAAAGCAATAGATATTGATTTAGAATTGGCGTACACACGTTTCAATTCAATTAACTGTTGCTGGTAGCGTTTGGTGCTAACCGTTTCATCAGACTTTAAATGCTGACAACAGACCATATCCACCACAGACAAATCATCGTTTTCCTCTTAAAGCGATTTCGTTTTGCGTTTGTTGTGGATGATACGCCCAGATAGACATCCATGCAGTTTAGGACGTAGACTTTTCCACTGCCTACAGTTACTGTACGATGTAAATGATGACTTTGTTTAGTGTCTTCCAGGCAAAGAAAAAATGCTGTCGACGTATGCTCTCTGTTTGACACAAAACTCGATGTTTCTGATGTTATGAAAAATGTCTTTGCTTTGTCATATTATGATATCTTGTTGTTGCCGGATGTCTAAGTTTTGACAAAAAGCGCAACTTTAGACGTATAGGTGATGGTGTGTGAAGTTATTAGTCAGTTTACACAATCAAGGGAAAATGTATAAGAGCATTTTCAAAATCTGTTAAAATCTCTTCTGCGGGGATCAACACAAAATTAACAAACGACATCACCTCCCCATTATCGGTTCTAGGTGAGAAACCCATACCCTACATAGATATGAAATAATCTTTACATGAAGGAAAGGAAGGAAGGAAGGAAGGACGATTCTCAGATAGGTCCGTCTTCTATATGGGTATTACATTTACTCTATTTCAGGTCGATTGGTAAACTAATAGAAGTAAGCTTTCAACAGAAGAGTATAAGAGAACACTACTTTCTATCTTTGTTTGCGGTTGCTTTACCTTTACCTTTTACTTTAACATTTTTTTAAACACAGCGTAATTGCAGCGTTAAGGACTCTCCCTGCTCTGTCTGAGAGTTTGCCACACAGTTAAATTTCGTAAGCAACTCGAATTCTCATTTTGTTTGCAAGTGTGTTTCATTGCCCTTTGCATGTCTCGTATTTTTTTCTACTGTTTGCATATTCAGGTGCATGCACCATCCTGCCGTAGTACCCGTAGATATATCGCATCATTGTTTTCTTATGTATTTATTTAATAACCCACATGCGGACACGACAATGTATACCTTAGTAGCATTGCCAGTGCTCGTGTAGTCTTGTTTTCCATTCATCTACATCCTTGCTCTTACTTTATGCACAAGCAAAAATACAAAGACAATTTAATGCGCATATGTGCTTGTTAGTAAAAAATGAACGCATTGTTCTTACGTAATCTTTAATTTATTATATTTAACCGCAACTGTGGTTGAGCTTAAAAACCTAAACTAATAATTCTTTCAACTTTGCTGATGAATACTTCAGCATTTAATGTTTGTAGCAATGGTGTGCACTATGGCACACATTATTAACACTAAATTTACGGCTTTCGTGTTTCTAAGTTTAAAATTTCTGCTTAAGGAGAAGGATCTCGCCGGATGTTATGCCTTGACATGCCTTCTGACATGCCTTGATCGATCAAATATGTTAGATTAAGAGGCGAGGGCGAGATCTGTTCATGCAAATACCTACAATAAAAGAGGAACTCGAAAAACCTGAAAATCTTCTAAAAAAATGTTCGCCAGAACCATCAACATGTACAGTGTGGAAACTTTCTCTAGTGGCTCACTGATACGCCCGCAGTTATCAACCACATTTTAATCGCAATTTAGTTCTAGTTTATTTTCCATTTACGCTAACACATTAGAAAGGAATTGAATCCTGTTCTTTTTTTTCCAATATGGTCCAATTACGCGTGGGAGAGGTTCCCCGGTTGTGTAACACAGTTATGGTCCGAAAAAACTAAACAAAGAGAAAGTTATAGGAAGTTTGGCCGCATCCTGCCGACTGAGCACTCACTATGGCTACGATAAAGGTTTACTCTAACGCACTTGAGACTTGTTTTTGTTTTCAAGGCTTTGGAGTGCAAACAGCATAAGTCTTCATTATTTCAAAATTATTCAAATTGATGCTAATAATAATAATAATAATGATAAAAATAATAATAATTTAATAATTTTTTTTTGCTGAATATATGAATTTTAATTAATTGACATAATTTTACGAATGAATTAAGGCGACATAGTGAGTGGGCCCCTGACTCCCGTGGAGCCTTACTTTAAGCGACATAGTCACTGTTGCCTTCGGATCAACCTTACAATTCCGGTTATCCAACACCAGACTACTCTTCCTCAAG